>SNQJ01S0231590.1:0-14188 GCA_010110895.2 Picea sitchensis
CAAGAAGACGATTACAATGAGGCTTTGAAGGCCTTTTTATGATAAACATGAATTCCAAAACCCTAGACATCCAAAAACATAACCCTAGGATATGAAGCGCCAAAAGTCATGTGGGCCCCTTTGGGGTAAGTTAGTACATTAACTTCTCGAGGTCGTAACTTTTGCATATGATCTTTTTTTTAGGCATGCGATAGCCCATTGGAAAGGTCTTTTCAAGAAATATGCATTATGTCATCAAATTATGCCTATGTCTACAGTTTGACTTTGGCAAGCCAATAAAACACTATTTAGATCCCCAAAATGGCCCTTGAAGTACAGAAAGATGTACTAACATGAAAAATTCCAAAATAAGCATGTTGGAATAGGTGGGCATCCACCAATATCCACCTGGATGTTGTGTAGGGATTTAGGATAGCCCCGTAATTGCAGAATCCATAATTACAAAGAAATGTCCCCATTATAGAGAAATGTGTTGAACTGAAGACTGTCAAGATGAGCCAATTCAAATTTAGAATAGGTGGGTGGCCACCAATATCCACCTGGATCACTTGGTGAGAGACCAAGGTTGAGGACAGCAAATAAGGAATTTTGCTAGAAAGGAGTGTAGGAGAAAAGAAGGACTTTTGCTTACACTAGAGTGAAGATATCTCACTGGTTGGGTGAAGAGAGTTCATCCAAGTATTGATGAGAGGGTTGAATCAAAAAGGACCATGATTAAAGATCTTGACAGGTGGAGAAGGAATTTCATCTAAAGGTCATACAGGTCAAGGAGGAGAGAGAGAGAGAAGAAGTAGCCACAAGTGGTTTTCAAAGGACAAAGTCCATAGGGCAGAGAGAAGTCATGCATATCTTTCCATATGGGCTTCCCGTACATACCTGTAGGTCTCAGAGAAGACAGTCATGGATATTCGTGAGTCAGAGAAGGACAAGTCGTGGAAATCTGCGGGCCATAGAAGGGAAAGTTTTGGATGCATTGGAAAATGTGTTGGTACAGGGTCGTACAATAGTACAGGAGTTTCCAGGTTTATCTGTAGTGTAAAATTCTCTCAGTGGGGCATTTTCCCTATTGCATGATCCCTGATTTGACCTTAATAAAAGAATCATTGGATTGGTTTTTCCTCAGGGGTTTTTCCAGGGGTTTACCCAAAATTCTTGGTGTTCTTATGTGCTTGATTTGGTTTCCTTGTTTGTTCTTCCACTGTATGTTTCCTTGAGTAACCTAGATTTTGTTTAATTTAGTAAATGTATTTTTCTTAGAATTAATTCCTTGGTGCTAGGTTAGAAGGAATTTCAACACGGTATCAGATCATACCTAGGGTTTAAAGAAGAGATCTCAACAACCACTTACTACATCAGTTGCTTCCATGGATTATTCTCCTCCCAAATTTCATTGAGTGACCTCCCATGAAGTTCATATGGATAAAGGAAAGAAAAATATTACTTCCCCTAGAACCGAGGCATCTCAACCATCCTCTGTACACTAAAAACAACAACCAGCAAAAGAAGAAAGTGGTAAAAGAGAAGTTTCCTTTAGTTACATGCATTTGGACATAAATAAGTATGAAGAGAAAAAGGATTATTACGAAGACATATTGAATCTTAGACTAGATGTGTCTAAAGGCAGTAAAAAAAGAGAAGGTAATTTTAAGAAAAAAATACCCTTATTGGTTTTAATTTGTATCATGACAGTGTTTTATTATAGTCATATGATACTTTATTTTGGGATAGACAACAACCATATGATATTCATTTTTTGAAAAAATCTAAATATCATATTATTTTTGGGAGGTATAAGTGTTTGTTGACATGGAATTATGTTTGGGAGGTCTAAGTTTACGAAGATAGTCCTCCGGTTTGCATAGTCAAGGTTTCACAAACCCTTCCCTCCTTGAAGGCTTGAAGCAGCTGATAGTTTTCCCATTTTCAAAAAGTTAGTTGTTGATATTCATCTCCATGTGGTCACTGGAGAAAGAATTGGTGGATTATTCCCTAGATCCAATGGAAGGAGTCTTGATCTGGATGGAGACAACGGGGCAACCGGTGGACCTCTCTATAGATTTATCTCAATGAATTTCGGGAGTAGACTACAAGGATGATTTGTTAGGAAGTTCGAGTCTTGATGGTCTCCTCGAGCTTCCTCCCACAACGATTTCAAGGATTTCTTCAGCATCGGTGTTGCCTCTTGTGACAATTTCGGAGGTGATTTTGGGTCCTAGGATCCTAGATTAGGCCATTGTAGCCAATGTTTCTTGTGGGTCTTCCTTTTCACCTACTCCCATGGTTTCCTCTCCCTGTATTTGGCCAAAGTTTCCTCTTTCTCCTAATGAACAACTTAAATATGGTTATGAAGTGGAAGATCTAGGGTTTATGGAAGTATCACCTCACAATTCACATTCAGGTGATAGGCTTTCAGGGATTTCAAAGAAATTTCGAATGAAAACTCTACTACAATCTACCCCTCCCTTAATCCCCCCTTGATCTTGTTTCAATCTTCCCTCCTTGCCCACTGGTTTTCAGTCTTCATCAAGTTTCATTGATTCCCTCTTGGTACATCCTGACTCCTAGAAATCTAAAGACATCTCCTTACAACATTCCACCTCACCAAAAGTTAAGGATAAAGGGGGATCTCCAAAATAGTCTCTAGGTACCTCTAAATAATTTTTTCCTTTTAGGACAAATCTAGGAAAAACCAAGCTCATTAAGGACCAAGATTAGTCGACCAAATTGGTGTTGGGTGAAGAAGTCAACATGACCCAAGTTGTGGATATGGCTCAGACGACAATGGTAGGTTGGGTAAGTATGTGGTGATTTGGAGTCAAGACATTGAAGTAGTGGGTTGAATCTCAATGGTGTAAAACCCTAGGGTATACTCAAATTACTAAGGTGTTGTCCCAGTGGTGGTTCCTTTTCAAGTTCCATAAAATTCAATATGTGGATGGGGTTTTGAAAAACTCCTGGAGCATTGATTCCTCCCATATTCTCTTCAAGAAGTGGACTCCAATGTTCGATGTGAGTAGAGAATGGACAAATGTTCTCTCGATTTTCTTGTGGCTCTCGAGATTTCCAGTGGAATTTTGGTCTTGGGCGTGTTTTAAGGCAATTAGTAACACAATGAGGTATTTTATTGATGCGAACATGTCATTACAATCCTCCAGAGAGCTCACGGTGGCTAGAATTTTGGTTATGTTAAATGTACAGAAGGGGCTTGAAAATTATTTGGATCTAGTTATGGGAAATTCATAATACATGAAACTATTGGATTATGAAGGGATTCCTTTCAGGTGCAGAAAGTGTCATCAATATGGGCATGTGGAAAGTATTGTTCACTTTTGTTTAAAATTTTCTCTAGAAATTATGGCTCCCATTAGGCCAGGAAGAGGGAAGCTTTCCCTAAAGGAAAGGACTCAAATCTTACACAAAAATCTCAAGGAACCCCTGTGCCTAGTCTGTCCATCAATGAAGAGAAGATGGATCTGCCAAAGGTCACTAGACATCAAGCGTAGTTAGCACAATGATCACAAATCTAGGATGCTACATCTCGGTCTACATGACTAGTGAAGAGACTTGATTCCCCATCAAGATATGTGCATTAACCCTTCTATTTCCATTAATTAATTTTCTGGTAAATTCCCTATCACTGCTTGGAAAAGACTGGATCGGTCCTCTATCAAATTTCCCCTTATCACTTGAGGGTTTGAGTCTGCCACCCCTGAGAGATTCGAGCCTCTCCCTTATTCAGTCCCCCCCAAGGTGGATTCTCTCACGAAACCTAAAGAATAATTGGTAGAGGAGGGGGAATCCTCACGGGAATCCTCATGAGACTTAGAGGGAGACCTTATAGCATATAATTTAGGGAACCAATCGGTTCCAGTCCCCCCTAAATTTCCAAATCAAGGAGAGGGCCTTGGAAAAAACCCTTTTACTTTGAAAGGGGGTATAGGGAGGGGACGAAAATCACATCTATCCATTGCACAAAATCAAGCTCCGGTTGACATGGAAGAAGATAAACAAAAATTGATTAAATGGGAACTTAGAGCATTGAATCCCTGGGATGGTATTTCCGCATGAAATTCCTCTCCTTCAACTATAGGAGTGTGGTGAGCCCCTCCAAAAAATATTCCCTAAAAAGGATGGTGGAATCCAGTTAGCTCAACCTTATTCTTCTCTAAGAAACAATTGGGGAAGGGGAGGCAATAGTAAGTTTATTGCAATTGCTTTTCAAACAATGGATTTTTTTAGGTGTTGATGCTAATGGTCGATCTGGGGGGTTGGCCATCGTATGGAACCTAAACTCTGTAAAAATCTTGAACTCATGTGGCTTTGAGTCAGGGTTGGGTGTGGAGGCATGCATAGGGAACTTGGGGGGATGAGGGGGGTTTCATATATTAAATGTGTATGGGCCTTATGTTGATCGATTTCCTTTATGGGAGGCTCTACTCAGGAAATCATTCTTTCAGAGTCATGCCATTATTCTAGGTGGTGATCTAAATTTCTCTTTGGGAATCTCGGAGGTCTGGGTACCAAGGGAAATATCTGATCCTCTTTCATATTTTTTCAAGCACATCCTAGAAGAGAAAGTTATTTCATATTTGGACCCTATCACATTCATGCCAACTTGGAGGAACAAAAATATAGTCAAAGACAGAGTGGTTGATCCAGGTGGATATTGGTGGCCACCCACCTATTCTAACTGGCTCCTCTTGACAATTTTTAATTCAGCACATTCTTCTATAATTCATTGTAATTGTGGGAAATTCACTTTCGAGGCTATTTGAATCCCTACACAACTTCCAAGTGGAGATTGGTAGCCACCCACCTAATCCAACTAGCATATTTTGGAAGTTTTCATGTCAGTATATATTTTTGTACTTCCAAGGCCATTTTGGGGCCCTAAACAGTGTTTTTTTGGCTTGCCATAGTCAAACTAGTGACAAAGTCAAATTTTGACCACATATTGTGTAGTTCTCAAAAATACCTTTCCAACGGACTATCACGCACCTAAAACGGAGGTTGTATGCAAAATTATGACCCCGGGAAGTTGAGGTACCAACTTACCCATCAGGGCCCACATAACTTTTGGCGTTTCATCTCCTAGGGTTAGGCTTTTGGATGTCTAGGGTTTTGGAATTCATGAGTAATGTTAAAAAGGCCTTTGGAGCCTCATTGTAATTATTTTGCTCAAACAGATGTGCGTAGAAACCACGTCTCTTCTCAAATATAGCTACCACCATTCGAGCAAGTTGTGTTCAGTTTTGCAGTTTTACAGTTTCTTCATATTTTATTTATTCAATAGAAGTTATTGTTCACTGGATATTTTTTGTTGTTCTTTGTATCTTTGTGTTATTGTATTCAGTATGTTATTCAGTTTGTTTCATTCATAAATATGGATCAGTGGTATCAGATTGGTCTACTCTTCATTTATTTTTCTTCATGCATGTACACAATAAGATGTGGGTACAAGAAGTTGGGACTTGAACCAGTCAAGCCTTTACAATATCGGTTGGGTCAGACCCAACAACAACCCATGGGGGACGAGAAGAAAGATGATGGAGTAGGAAATCCTTTTAAAATGTTTCTCGAGGAATCCCTTGCGCAACAAAGGAACTAAATGATGGACAAATTTACACAGATCCTTCGGCGACTACCCACGAGAGATGCATCTTCATCAAGCGACCATGCAAAACCATTCAAGGTACAAGTAAATTTTGATATTCCATTATTTGAAGGGATGATAGATGTGGATGTTGTAGATAAATGGTTGAATATGCTCGAAGGGTAATTTTCGGTCCACAATTTTTCCAACAGGGAAAAGATTACTTTTGCACTCCTCAAGGTCGTCCCCCACGTTAAGGACTAGTGGGATACTTACTCTGAGAAAAGGGCCATAGAGGAATATGAAATATTTGTGGTCTCCCCCACATGGGATTTCTTCAGGGATGCCATTAAAGAATAGTACTACCATGTTGGAAGTTACGACGACCAGTACACAAGATAGACCATGTTGTGTCAAGAAAGGGACTAGACAGTAATAGATTTCACCAATATTTTCCATACCATGTGCACCAAATTGGGTATCAAAGACTCTGACCAACATCTAGTGCTCAAATACCATAGATTTATGCATAGATACATCCAAACAAAAATGGATTTTCTATGCATCACATCATTAGGTGTGGCTTATAGATATGTTGTCA
Source organism: Picea sitchensis (assembly GCA_010110895.2). Classification (NCBI taxonomy): domain Eukaryota; kingdom Viridiplantae; phylum Streptophyta; class Pinopsida; order Pinales; family Pinaceae; genus Picea; species Picea sitchensis. The sequence continues at coordinate 6,195 of SNQJ01S0231590.1, forward strand.
AGATCGAGAAGAAATTTAAGCAGAAGAGGTGAGAGTTTGGATCTGCAAACTCCTCACAACTGAAGTAGAGCAAAGGCAACCCCAACCCACAAAACAAGCGATAGAGAAAAGATGGCCACTCTCAGAACATCCAGTCCAAGATGAAACACAATAAGGGTAATGAGAAGTCAAAGAAGGACACAGGAAAGTGATGTGAATACCATAAAATCCCTTGGAACAACACCAAAGAATGTCACTCCAAGCAGTCACCAGTGGTCGAGATGAAAGATTTTGAGTTACAGGAAGATTCTGACTCCGAATCAAATCCAGAAGGAGGGAAGCGTATTATCGATGCCGAACCCAATGCCACTATCGCCACCACCAAAGTCCATCCAAGTGAACCAGAAGAACCAAAGGAAGGGGAACGCCTCTTTCAATCACAAATGTGGGAAAAGGGGGCTCCACTTCATTTCATTGTCGATAGTGGTAGTCATAAGAACCTGATCTCAAGAGAGGTCATCAATTGATTGTACATGTCGATGACACCGTACCCACATCCCTACACCATTGGTTGTCTTTTCCAAGGAAGAGATCTTCGCATCATCCAACAGTGTCATCTATCGTACGGCATCAAGCCCTTCAAAGACGAGGTATTGTCTGATATTGCTCCCCTTGAAGTTTGTGATTTTCTTTTAGGACAACCATATTTGTGGAAGCAACATGTTGTGTATGAGTCTAGACCCTATAGTGTTATTATTACTTTGGGTAGACAATTGTACATGATACCAAAGGTAGTGCCACCTACCGCTATTTCTTTAATCTCTCCTAAACAATGTAGTAAGGTCATTTCACAGACCGGGAAATTCATCTTCTTTGTGATCCATGCTCATAGTAAGTAAAAGGTCGTTTCCACATCCATGGCCTCTACAAAGAGCCTCTCTTTTCAGTAGAAGCAAGTGGACGGGATCGTGGAAGAGTATAGACACATCTTCTCCTCACCCATCGGGGTACCGATGCACTTCCAAGTCAAACATCCAATTGATCTAACCCTCGGTGCACCTCTACCTAATGGACCAGTATATTATCGCTCGTTGATGTAAAATGATGAAATCAAGCATCAAATCCAAGAGCTGCTTCAAAAGGGGCACATCGGACCTAGATCCTCCCCTTGTGGAAGCCCGATTGTACTGGTGCGGAAAAAAGACAAGACATGGCAGCTCTGCATTGATTACAAAGAATTAAACAAAATCACAGTCATGAATCAGTATCCAATTCCTCGAATTGATGACCTTCTTGACCAACTCAAGGGGGAAAATATCTTTAGCAAGATTGACCTAAATTCCAGCTACTACCAGGTTCCCATCGAACCAATGGATGTATGGAAGACAACTTTCAAATCTAAAGAAGGTCTCTTTGAATGGATAGTCATGCCCTTTGGCTTAACAAATGCACCAGCTAGTTTCATGAGGTTGATGGATGATATATTGAGACCCTTCACCAACTATTTTGTGGTGGTATATATGGATGACATCCTCATCTTCAACAAAACATGGGAGGAGCACATGCATTATATTCAACAGGTTTTGAGCACTCTGTGGCAGCACAAGCTATATGCCAACTTGGAAAAATGCTCCTTTGGCATGAACATGGTCCAATACTTGGGCTACATTGTTGATGAGCATGGGGTACATGTGGATCTATCTAAGATCCAATTCATCAATGATTGGCCAACCTCGGCCACACTAACCGAGCTTTGGAGCTTCTTGGGACTTGTCAACTTCTACCGACGGTTCTTGTTGGGATTCTCCCATATTGTGTGGGCCCTCAACCAAGTGACGAAGGGCGATGGTAGGGTAAATTTCATATGGAGGAAGGCACAACAATGAGAATTTGATGATCGGAATCATCGCTTGTGCTCATCTCTATTACTCTCCTTACTCGATCTGCAACAATCATTTGAGATTGAGACTAATGCATCCGACTCTGTTGTAGGCACAGTTCTCACTCATCACGATCATCGAATAGCATACCATAGTGAGACACTCTCAGATACCATCCAGAAATACCCCACCTATGACAAGGAAATGTATTCCATTGTGAAAACCTTATGACAATGGAAACATTACATTCTGGGAAAGGAGACAATCATCCACACTGATCACAAGCCTTTGCAGTTCATATAGACACAAGGGAAGTTGTAGAATGATTTCCATCAAAAGTGGTCCACATACCTACAGCGGTTCCATCTCAACATCAATTATAATACATGGAGCACAAATCATGTAATTGACTGCCTCAATCGACCTCCCGTGGTTGCACTCACTACCATGCTCCATTCCTGTGGGAATGAGGCATTTGAGTGGCCCCAATTTTATCAGCGAGATCCTAACTTCACCACCGCCTATGAACGCTTGGGTATAGGCGTGAATGTCATTGATTTTCACATTCAGGATGGATTGTTATGCCATCTGGGCCATCTCTGTGTTCCTGCAAGAGAGTGTGAAAAATTGATTTGGTAGGCTCACTACATTCTGATGGAAAGACATTTTGGTGTGGAGAAAATTGTGCCCATTCTAAAGAAACATTTTTATTGGCCAAAACTTTGACAAGACGTTAGCAAGTATATCAAATCTTGCAATGATTGTTCCATTGCCAAGCTAACCTTCAAGAAACCAGGTTTATACACCCTTCTTCCTACTCCTGAGAGGCCTTGGGAATCCATCTCAATGGATTACATGTCTGGTCTTACATCCAGCAAGCAAGGCAATGATTGTGTATTTGAGGTGGTTGATCGGTTTTCGAAGATGGTCATTCTCACAGCCTACAAGAATAGCATCACAGTGGCAGATACTGCCAATATATTCTTCGAATGAGTGTGGGTCTATTTTGGGATACCACAGAACGTCATCTTTAATCGAGATAGCAGGTTCCTCAACACATTTTGGTCGAGTCTATGGTCATTGTTGGACACCAAGCTCACTAAATCCACTGCCTTCCACCCTCAAACCAATGTCCAAATAGAGGTCGTCAATCGGGTAATTGTGCATATCTTGCGCATGTATGACTCTAAGCCTACATGTACATGTGATGAGAGTCTTCCCTATGTTTATCATAGCTACAATAGGACTCTCCATAGCTCCACCAGCCATAGCCCCTTTCAGATGGGGCTGGGATTGCAACGCTTGGGTCCCATTGATGTTGCATTACCTCTTGCAACTACATAGACAAATTCTTCCCATGTTCAGTTTGAGGCCGACAAAACCACCAGATTCATTGAGTGGATTCATCTCATCTGCCAACATGTCCATGATATTTTGCAGAAAGCCAATGCTAAGTACAAGAAGCACCATGATCAACATCGGGTACCACACAAGTTTCAGGTGGGAGACGAGGTCTAGTTACATTTGCAAAAAGAATGCCTTACAAGGCCCCATCAAAATCTCTGTCCACTTCGCTATGGGCCCTACACTATCACCAAGGTTGTGGGTGACAATGATTTTGAGCTCAACACTCCCCCATTCCTTGGCTTGCACCCATTGCTCAATGTGGACCTCCTCCAGCCATATTTTCCATGATTATTCGACACCTCAGAGATCGCAAAACAGTTGACACCAATAAATCTCCACCATGACTGCATGGAACAAGAATCCACTAATCAGATAGTGGACACACAAGTCAAGGGCACTCGCCAACAGAGGATTCAGCTTTATTGGGTTGTCAAGGCAGGGCAGCTCCTACACCAAGGCAACTGGCTCACCCAAATCCAGATTCAACAGAAATTTCATCACTTGATGGGGGAACTCAATGCAATGGAGACCATTTCTTCCTAAGGGGGGAGGACTGATCTAGGTGGATATTGGTGGCCACCCAGCTATTCCAACTGCCTCCTTTTGACATTTTTTAGTTCAGCACATTCTTCTGTAATTCTTTGTAATTGTGGGTTCTACACCTCGAGGGTTGTCTGAATCCCTACACAATTTCCAGGTGGAGATTGGTGGCCACCCACCTAATCCAACTGGCTTATTTTAGAAGTTTTCATGTCAACACATCTTTTTGTACTTCTAGGGCCGTTTTGGGGAACTAAACAGTGTTTTTTTGGCATGCCACAATCAAATTGTTGACAGAGTCAAATTTTGACAACATAATGTGTATTTCTCAAAAAGACCTTTCCAATGAGCTATCACGCGCCTAAAACAGATGTCGTATGCAAAAGTTACGACCCCGGGAAGTTGAGGTACCAACTTACCCATCGGGGCCCACATAACTTATGGTGGTTCATCTCCTAGGGTTAGGTTTTTGAATGTCTAGGGTTTTAGCATTCATGAGTAATGTTAAAAATGCCTGTGGAGCCTCATTGTAATCATTATGCTCAGACGGATACACATAGCAGCCACATCTTTTCTCAAAGATAGCTACCACTATTCGAGCAAGTTGTTTTTAGTTCTGCAGTTTTACAATTTCATCCTATTTTATTTATTCAATAGAAGTTATTGTTCACTAGATATATGTTGTTGTTCTTTGTATCTCTGTGTTATTGTATTTAGTTTGCTATTCATTTCATTTCACTCATAAATCTGGATCAGTGGCGAAGAGGATTGATCGCTTTCTCTTATTTTAAAAACTTCTAGAAAAATCACTCCACTTCAGACAGTGGATTTGAGAAGGTGGGGAATCAGATCATTTTCCCATCTTCCTAGAAGTAGGAGGGGGCTCCAAAAAACCTACAAGCCCTTTCAAGTTCAATATGGATTGGCTTAAAGAGTATATTTTCCTCTCCTCCATTAAGGAAACATGGGTACCCCTTGATCCTCTTTTAAGGGAGAAGGTTGGGGAGCAGATGGTGGAAAATCTCAAGCGATTTAAGAGAGCGACAGTGACCTGGACCCACAACAAGAATTCGCATCAACCAAAGTAGTTCTGATTGATTCATATACCTATGAAGGTGGATTTTATCTCACACGGGAATCTAAAGAGGCATTATTCTCCTTGGAAAAGAAAAAAAAAACCCTTTTAGAAGCAAAGGAAGAAGTATGTTGCCAAAAAAGTCGAGCTACCTGGCTGGCAAGTGGGGATTAAAATACCAAATTCTTCCAAGCATTATCAAAGGGATGGAAAACATCCAACACAATATGGAGCCTAATGGACTCAGCAGGGAGGGAATTTACATCATTTGAAGGTCTAGCACACCTTGGAAGAAAGCACTTCCAAGAGCTCTTTCGAGGGGATAACAGGGTAAATATTGAAAATGTACTTAGAATGGCCCAATTCTTCCCATGGTTTGTGAATGAGGAGGAAAATAAGGCCTTAATGGAGGAGGTCACTGAGGTGGAATTGCAATAAGTATTATATAGTTTCCAAAAAAACAAAATCCTAGGTCCGGATGGGTGGATTGTGGAATTCTTCTTGGGTTTTTATGAACTCATCAGCAAGAATCTATTGCAAGTGGTGTAGGAAACTCAGAAGGAAGGCCGCATTTTTGCCCCCATTAATTCAACTTTTATTGCATTGATTCCCAAATCCAACTCTCCTCACTCTCTGAACAATTTTAGGCCAATCTCGTTGTGTAATTATCTTTATAAAGTGGTGGCAAAAGTGATCGCAAGGAAAATAAAATCTATCCTCTCAGCATCGATATCTAAAGAACAATTTGGGTTCTTGGAAGGAAGAAGGATTCATGTAGCCATCCAGGTGGCGCAGGAAGGGATTCATTCCTTGAAAACCATGAAAGGTAAAGGATTTGTTTTAAATATTGACTTATCAAAGGCATATGATAGAGTAAGTAGGTTATACATTAGGCTCCTCCTCACCCATTTGGGCTTTGAAGTTCCTTTTATTAATTGGGTAATGAGTTGCATCACCTCGACATCATTTGTATTTCTTATTAATGGCTCAACCTCTCAGTTATTTAATGCAGGACATGGGTTGAGACAAGGTTTCCCTTTCTCCCCCCTCTTTTTATTTCTACTTGGAAAAGGCCTCAACGGGGAAAATGCAAAGGCAAAAGGGGAGTTTCAAGGAATTCCAATCTCTGCCATGCTCAAACTATCTCATGTACTTTTTGTGGATGATGTCCTACTTTTCTGCAATGAACTAAGGGGACATGCAAATAGTTTGAGCTCTATCTTGGATTTATTCAGTAAGGCAACAAGAATGATGATCAATGCAGAAAAGTATACCATGTCAGCCAATAACATGGAGGAAGAATAGTTGAATTATTACTCTAATCTATTTCCCTTTGAAATAAAGGTGTTTGAGGTAGGATTGAAATATCTAGGCTTCCATTTGAAACTGAATTGTTATAAGAAGGAGGACTGGAACTGGTTGCTTTCCAAGATAGATAAATGCCTCAAGTTGTGGAGCTTTAGATGGTTATCTCATGTAGGGAAGGATAACCTTGGTGAAGTCGGTCGTGGAATTAATTCCAGTTTATTGTATATCTCGTGCTTGGATCCCAAAAGGTGTTTTGGAGAAGGTTAGGAGGACTTTCTTTAGATTTTTCTGGGTAGGCTCCAAGGATCTTTCTATCCTTACCTGGGTAAAATGGAAAGCTTGGGCTTTTCCTAAATCCCTTGGAGGATGGGGATTGAAGAATATCTTTCTCTTTTCAAAATCTTTGGCCGCAAAAGCATGTTGGAGATTGATTTTGACAAACTGCTTATGGCAGTCAATGATCACATAAAAATATATTCATCTTGACTTCCTTAAGGATTGGATTAGAAGTCCAAACAAATGTGGTGCTCTATTATATGGAAGGTGATTACACAGGATTTTAAATGAGTGGGCGATAGACTAGCCTGGTGAGTTGGGAAAGGAACAAAGGTCGAGATGTGTTTTGATCCTTGGACTAGAAGTGGAACAAACCACACTCTTCCTCCAAACCTGATCAATCTTCTTAATGCATGAGTCTATTTATGTCTCAATCAAATTGTTGATTCAACCTGCACTTCAATTTGGTCTCAGGAATGGAAGAGTCACCATCAGTTGGGGATAGGCGAACCGTATATCGACATTTGGGAAAACTATGCTCGGGCTTTAAAAGTAGCACATATCCATATCACAAATAAAGAAGACGAGTTAGTTTGGAAATATGCTCCACGTGGGATTTTTACCCCAAATCTTGGTTACATTCAATTAAACATTGAGATTCATTTAAGGGAGCCTTCTTGGTGGTGGAAAGGTATATGGAAGGTAAAATTCCCACTAAAGTCTCATATTTTTATGTGGTGTATGATCATGGATCGAGTGTCTACTTGGGATAGAATGAAAAAGAGACAGGTTGAGGGGTCGTGATGGTGCTCCCTTTGCAAATCCAGTGAGGAATCAGTGACTCGCATTTTCTTAAACTGCCCCTTGCATCTCAAACATGACTTGAAGACTCTCGATAGGTGGGTCCTATTTGTTCCTAGTGAGGAAAAACAATAGAAGAGGCGTGGAAAGATTGGGCATCAAATGTTGTTGTCTGTAATTTGAAGGCTTTTCCTCTCATAATCATTTGGGGTATATAGTTGGCCCGTAATAACTCTAAATTCAAGGGAAAGTTCATTGTTCCTGAGGTGGTAGTTTCATAAGGGATGGGCATCTTGCCTCACTTTCCCTAGTCCAAATACCTAGGTCCTCCTCGAATTTTTTAGGAAGCATAAGTGGATCAATCAAAACCTTGGGATTCCTTTGATGGGGCGTCTCAACAAAATGATATTGCATGTGGAGGGGGGGAATCCTTTTCCTCAAGAAAAACCATTTCTACAAAATAAAAATTGGATTGGGGCTAGGCTCCAACAACTATGCAGAACTCATGCCCTTTGTTAAGGTTTAAGCTATTATTAGAGTTCTTTGCATTTCACTAGATAACAATAGTATAAGATAGGATCACTGAGAAATACACAATCACAAGAGACACATCATTTATCCTGGGAAACCCTCATGGGGGAGAAAACCCAGCGAAAGTTCCTTATTATAGATAGTCAATACAATGCCAAGAGATAACTCAAACAAATACAGAAAGTCCTCTCCCAAGA
>SNQJ01S0231591.1:0-10116 GCA_010110895.2 Picea sitchensis
AAAACTCAATTCTTAAGCTAAAGAATGATAAATATACCTTGCATAAGCTGTTTTATGGAAAATATGGAATGAAATGAAGGCAAAATGGATGGATATAGAGGCAAAAGTGTAGTTTATAGAGTAAAAATGAAGCATAAAAATGTACTCAACACTTATTATGCAAAACATACTAGTTGTGCCCATATTATCGGTAGGAGGCGAATCTAAAAACCTTGGGAGGTCAATTGTGGTGGTTTGAGGCACCATTGAGGTATCCCTTCACCTCCAAGTGGGGATATTAATGACACTAGGATCATTTTAGTAATAGGTATAGGTATTGGGGTCCTTTACATGGTCAACAAATGAAACTTGAGCCTTAGGTTGTAAATGAAGCTTCTATGTATCAAGGGCCAAGAATGACACTTCAAACCACCACTCATGACCTCCTAATGATATCCTTGGCCTACGAGTGGGGATATTAATGAAATTAGGAGGACATTAGTGACGTTAGCAGAGGGATCTTGATAATGATTTTACTAAAGATTAGTTTGATCATTTGTCCAAGCAAAAATTGGAAACTTTAACTAAACATGAATGTTGCATCTTCAAGGATTAGAACCTATATCTCTCCTTGGGTGTCCTCTTTAGTCTAACAATATTCAATAGTAGTATATGGCACCTTAATGGGGGAAAGATCCACAAAATTTCATAAATGAGTAAGCAAATATTAAGTAGTATATATATATATATAGTTAACTCATTTAACTTGTTTCAAAGGATGATGAGAGTGTCCTTGGATTTATTTTCCTAATATTTGAGATCAATGATGTGATTAAGAACATCCTTGTATAGGTAATTCTTACTCTTGGTGGCTTCATCCAATTTTGAGTCTATCACACCTACATCTTTTCAATTGCCTTAGTTATTTTGAATAGACAAGATAAACCATAGGCCAAATTATATAGATAAGCATCAAGGTGAGTGTAATCTAATGGTGGTATCTCATGACACATCAGTGGCAATGCAAACATGGAAAAACAACAATATATTAACTTTGAGGGATGATTCGAGCTACTTTAACAATGAATTTGAATATGTTGTAAAAAGATGAAGTGTAATCAATTGAATTAGCTTTCGAAATATATAATTTTTATTTGTAAAATTTGTGTATGATTGTGAAATTCAAGTTTTTATAACAATTATATGTTATCTTTCATACAAAATATAATGCATATGTTCCCATTAGTGTAGGTGTTGAGTACCTAAATGATGGAATTTCCTTAGAAAAAATGTACAATTGTAGAGAATGCACTGTTCTTGTGCACAACTATATATGGGGATATCAGTGATATTAGAAGGATTTCAACACTAGGTATTAGTCTCAAGACCTTGGAAATTGTTGGAAAGAAATCCAAAGATGTAGGTTGTAAATAAATATTCTAATCATATCAACAAAGAATAATGACTCTAATTGCAACATATAACATCTTGAGGGCATCCTTTCCTTCCAATCAGGGATACAATCATTGTTAGAATATTTTGAGCACTAGTTATGGGTCTTTAGGCCTTTGATATTGTTATGGGAGGAAACATGATGTTTGGAACCTAAAGTAATCTTTTGAGAATACATGACTATGAAAAAACACCTTAAATCACCATGTAAGGAAACTCAAGGTTGTCCTTGCCTCTGAGTAGGGATATAGATTTCATTAAGATATTTTTTATACAAAGGTACATGAGTCTTTAGGGTGTAAACATGCTTCAAGGAGGACAAATAATATTTACACCATAAAATAAAATTCTAAACATCCGAGTTTAAGAATGGCACCTTAATCCACCACTAACCTCTTAAGTATAACCTTTCCCTAGAACTAGGGATATTGATGATGCTAGGAAGATTTGAGCACTAGGTATGGGTCTCATGTTCCTGGATATAGTTCAGGGGGAAACCCAAGTCTTAGTAGATAAATTAATGTTATATGAATATAGGTCCAAGAACAACACCTTGAAACAAAACACATGACCTCCCAAGGGGGATATTTTGCCTCCAGGTGGAGTTATGTGGACCATTACAATTTTCTAGCATAAGGCATGGGTTGATGGGTCCTCGAATGGTGGGTCATGTGTTGATTAATTGGGTTGGTTTTGATTGATGTAAACCCTTGAAGAGAGTCTGATAGAAAATTCTAGTAGCCCCAATAGTATGGTTAAGGGACTTAATCTTGTTTGATGTATAATGGTATGAAGTTTAGTATATTTGCAGGTTGGACTATTCTAGGTGGATATTACATGTCATGCCATTTCCGGTGATATGTGGAATATCACATAAATCCTCATGGTGAGTGATTTATGGCCTTGTGAAGTTGGAGAACCCTCATGCGTTATCTAGAAGGTCAAAAAAGTCAAATTATTCTAGAAGCTCCTAGAAGAAGTTTACTGGTCAAGTGGGTGAAACTAGGAGTTAATCATGGGTTAAGTTGTTGCAATAAGAAAATAATTAAAAAGAAATGAGTTGCAACTAGAAGTGGAGAATTTACTATTTGTAGCAAAGTGGGTTATCCCTAAAATAAGGAAATTGGGTTAAGTTGGTTAGAAGGTAAACCCTTAAGGAAGCTACATGGGAGTATAAATAAGAGATAAAGGCTCTCCTATTAGCACCTATTGAGAACATTGAATATCTATTATTGTGGAAGGTTTATTGTAGGTATTTATTGATACATGTGAATTTACACAAGTCTGAGGTAGCACGAAGGGTTAATGACAAAATTTTTGAAATTGCAAAAAATAACTTGAAAAAACCCTAGTTTTTTAGGTGTACAAAGGCTGAAGTGGAGAAGGGTGCATACGTATGCAGGGTGGAAGTATAGAAAGGCACATACATGTTGGAAAAATCATGAAAACTTGAGGATATGAATATTTCATGTCTCTAGAGTTTGAAATAAAGCTACCAGGAAGGTCTATAGTGATCAAGTACAACAGATCTATCTACAGGTTCAAAAGGTATGTCTTATTTCTATGTGTAGTTGGATTTTGTTGTCTACATGAGAAATGGTTATGGGGGTTTGAGGATTTTCCTTAGAGAGGTTAATGGTTGTATGGCACTTACAGTTGCAAGTGAATGATTATTGGTGAATGATTCATCTCCATTACTTGTTCAAATGTTGCAGTAAAGGATTTTTTGTTATCTACTGGTGCAAGTGCTATCAGAGTTATATTTCTCATTATTTAGGAGGTTCCTTTTGATGAGAATTTTTACTATATGTGTCTCAGAATTTCCTGCTATGATCTGATGCATGAATTACATGTTTATTTAGTCTTCCATCTTTCATTTATGTTTCAAAAAAAATGATCTGAAGTTACTAAATCCTTTCTTGTTGGTGTATACCTTGTGGATATTTTGTGTTGATATTTAAATTTAATTCCCTGAATATTTGTTGCACTTGAGCTTAACTTCTACAAAATTTTTACCAAATTAAGGAATCTATTGATGGGTATTAGGCTTTCTCTTTAGCATTCTAAGAGAAAATCCTAGTGCTAACAAGCTCTATTACTGATTCACCCCCCCCCCCCTAGTAATCCAACATCGTGGTGGGATGAAACCTAGGCTTTAGGCCTTGGAGGAAGATTTTATGCATCCAAGGCCAAAAACAACACCTCAAATCCACACACATGACCTCCCAAGTGTATCCTTTGCCTCCTAGTGGTCATATTGGCACCATTAGGGTTTTAGGAGAAGTAGTTATCAATCTAAAGGATTGGACCAAGGTCAAGTAATAAAAAATGTGCATTAGGCCTAAAACGTAGGTTATAAATATCAAGAGCCATCAATTATGTGTCGAACCACCATGCATGACCTATCTATAGGATATTTTTCCTTTGAGTGGTAATATGGAAAACATTATAAGGTTTCAAGCACCAAGGATGGGTAATGGGGGGTAGACATGGCCAAGGAGTGAAAATTAAGTCTTGAGACCTAAAGTGATCTTTCAAACATCCAACTCCAGGAACAATTTCTTAAATCACCACAAATAACATCTTGAGAGTATCATCTCCCTTTGAGTTGGGATATGGGCACCATTAAGAGCATCTCATCTTTGGGTATGAGTCTCATTTCCATGAACATGGTTGGGGAAGGAAACTTGAGCCTCAAGTGCTAAAGGTATCTTTTAAGGCTCAAGGAACATGAACAAGCCTTTAAACCACCCCATATAAGCTTTCTATGGGATCTTTGTCCTTTAAGAGGTGATATGGTCTCTATTAGAGGGTTTTTGGCACTATATTTGGGTCATGACATCTTGAACATGGTTAAGGGAGGAAACCCTAGCCTAGTCCCTGAAGGGATATTTTAGGTGTTTGGGGCCAAGAATGTCACCTCAAACAACCACAAATGATCTCTCAAGGGTATCCTTGGCCTCTAAGAGGGTATATGGGCACCATTGGGAGTTTTTAAGAGCTAGGTATGAGTGTATATGTGTTAAACATGGTAAATGGAGGAATCTTGAGCATTTGACTCTAAAGGTAGCTTCTAGGGATTTAAGTTCATGAATGACACCTCAAACCACCATATATGACCTTTGGAGGGGATATTTTTCCTCCAAGTGGGGATATGGGAATAATTAGGATATTTTGAACACTGGGTATGGGTCTCGGTTCCTTTGATATGATTGAGGAATGAATCCTAGGAGTTAGGTCCTAAGAGAAGCTTCTATGCATCAAGGGTTAAGAACAACACAATGAGCCACCAGAAAGGTCCGTTATAAGATATCCTTAGTCTTTGGATGGGGATAGTTAGCATTATGAATTTTTGAACATAAAGTATGGTCTTGGAACCTTAGATATGATTAGGGGAAGAAACCCAAGCCATGGGCCCTAAAGAAAGTTTCTAGGCATCTAACCAATATTGACACCTTGAACCACCATAAATGATCTCTCGATGAATCCTTTTCCTTTAACTAGGAATATAGGTTCCAAATTAGTATTTTTTAGCATTAGGTATGGGTCACAAGGCCCTATACATGGTCAAGGGGGAAAACCTAATCCTTGGGCCCTAAAGGAATATTCTATCCATCCAAGGTTAGGAAGGATGCCTCAAACAACCACACATGGATTCCTAAGGGTATATTTGGCCTATGATTGTGGATGTCAGTGCCATTAGCTAGTTTCGAGTAGCGGGCATGTGTCTCGAGACCCTAGGAATGATTAGGGAAGAAATTCATTCTTTAGGAACTAAAGAAAGCTTCAAGGCATCCAAGTCCATGAACAATGCCTTGAAGAAACGCACATGACCTCTTGAGGGTATCCTTAGCCTTTGAAAAAGGATGTAAGTTCCTTCCAAAGGTTTTGAGAATTAGGTATGAGTCTCAATTCCATGATATGGTTGAGGGAAGAAAGCTAAGACTTGACCCATAAACAAATATTCTAGGAATCCATGGCCAAACAAAATGCCTCTAACTACCACAACTAACCTCTTGAGGGTTTTAGATTGGTCACTTTAGGTTTCATAAAGGACTTAAGTGATAGAAATCAATATAACCTAAAGGGTTTAGCCCATGAAGGAATCTTATAGGAATCTAGATCCAAACATGATGCCTCAAACCACCACACTTGACGTTGATACCAAATATTGAGTGTAAATCCTATGAATGGAGCCCATATTTGTGATAGGAGGCTGACTATTTCCCACATAGGCCCTTCGTGGTGATATCGTTTAGGTGTTAGAGGCTAGTGATTAAGGTTAACAATATTGAGGTGAAAAATATGGTAGCTTATAGGTTTTAATGATGTGCATGCTTTCTATAATGTGTGTTCATTCCTACTACATAAAAGAAAAAAAGGAACAAAGCCTGGCCTCAAACTCTCCAAAAAAATCCTATGTTGTTACCTACCATATTCCATAAAAAACTATTGTTAATCAACATCTTCCATAAAATTCCTATGTTGTTAATCGACATCTTCCATAAAAAACTATTGTTACAAACATATTTTTGTGTTTTTTGTGTGATTGTAACTAAAAAATTGTCTATTTGTAGTTGTCAATTCACGTGAACATGGAAAATAGATGTAAGCAATCAAGAAAGTCTTCAAGGAAAGTGTAACTAGTGAAAAAGTCAATGAAATAATATAAAAGGAAAGGTTAGTTATGGGAAACTGTAGTTTTTTAGCAGAGGCCAATCCAAATTCTAGCACAACATATGCCACAATTGTTTCTCCTCCACCACCACAAGCAAAGCATAGGATTAAATAGAGACCAATAAAATTTTGACATCTAGTGAACCTCCAATAACTATTTCAACAAGAGAAAATGTTGTGGATGAGCAAAGCATGATGGAATTTCTTGTAGCTAATTATAGTATGGATAAAATTAGAGAGGTGATTGGTACATAGCCTTTTATAAAAGAATTTCCTATGGTGAAACTTTTTGTTGAATAGTTAAATATTCCTGAAACTACCCATGAGCATGTATACTATTCTCCCAAATTTGACTCACAAGTTATTGAAGGGGTAAGAACTCCCACATTTATAATGCCACAATAGAGAGGTGAAGAGTGCTAGAATATGGGTCATGCTATCCCCAATTTCTAGGAATAAATAAGGAGATGATGTCTCGAGGCCCTCAAGTTGTAGACATGGAGTACCTGGAGACATATGACTGACAACATCCACATGCACAGACAGAGACCTGCTTCACCACCACACATCTTGGATTCATGATGATGGCATCAACCACATCAGCTTGCTTCCGGAAGATGATTGGTATTTCTCCATGAGGTACAAGTCAGGTAATGTGGTAAGTGTCACTTTAAAATTTGAGGCATTTGAGTATGTTGCATTTAAAGCTACTTTTGATTATAAAATGTCTGCTTGGAAATTATTCTCTTTACCATGTTTCACCTTGGTGGTTGACATTGTACCCTAGTCAGTGGTCACTCTTAGGGATGGGTTTGATACTGGGAGATATCCTTAATGAGTCATTGTAACATTCTCGAACACACTTGTTATTTTTCACACTTCATCCTTTTCATCTCCTTATCTTTTTGGGATGTTCGGGTGTACTGGGCCAAGAAGGGGTTGTACCTCATTTCATGGGAAGAAGGGGTTGAAGGCCCATAGGTTTGTAGCTAGAAAAAAATAAAATCCAAACATAAACTTCTATATTCTCGCCCAGGGATACTGAGGACAATGAAATGTCTCTTATAAGAAACTGATGCGACCCATGAAAAATAACAATATAAAAATGCCAACCAAGGTAAAGCGTGCGTGGGCAATTTTTTTCATGGTTAGGTAGAAGTACCACACATTGTCTTCAACTTAGGGAAGCATAGTGTGACCAGGGTAGAGTCAAGGTGGGCAATGTTTTTCATGCTTAGGTATAAGTCCCACTTTGGCTTCAAACTGGAAACATTTTAAATAATTAATGACAATAAATTAGTTTGGAAAAAGGATGCATTGAAAATGAAGGTACAACACACCCTCTACAAAGGCACCCATAAATGAGACAATATGAACCCTTGTACATCATGAACCCCATGCCCAAAAGTCTTACCCCCATCCACTTCATATTTTCCACATGACTTAGAGAGGCTTCCATCTAGGAAAAACTCCTTGATTTAAGGACTGATTCACACAATAAGTCACATTGTCATCCCTCCGTTACCTAAACTTGGCAAGTTGCATAGGGTATTTGAGCACTTTTTTAATTTGATGAAGTATTTTTTGATGTACATGCTTGGGTGGTTATTATATTAAAAGTGATTTTACTTACTATGATGCTTTGACTTGAGATCCTTGGAGGGCACACTTGTTTGTCTTTGCAGGACCTTGTTGATGGACATTTTGGAGGAACAAGCCCAACTTGGGCCTTCATTAGGGAAGGAATCCCACCGTTTGGATGCCATAGCCCAGACCTTGGGGAAATATAGGAGATGAACATTGCATTTGGAGGCAAAGGAAGAGACCTTGGAGGACTTCACCTAGCCCTTACAATTCCAACTATTTGTGTTTTTCTCTTGGAATATTGTGGATATAAAGTGGTGCACACCTATTGGAGGCTTGATCTCTTTGTTTGGATGGATATTTCTTGGTAACCTAGGTTTTGTTCATGCTATTTTGTGGAATTGGTAAGAAATTTATGAATTTTGTTGGTATTTCATTCTGGTTTCATTGATATTATTGTCTCAAACCCTTGGAGGATTATAAGGGCATACACCCTCCACTAAGGTTCATATTTTTTGCTAGTTGTAAGCCATTTTTACAAGGTTTCTAGGAGGAGTGAAAGGTTTTACACCCTCCTAGCCTTACCTTAGTTGGTTTTGCATGCTCTGGGGAGTAGAAGGGTCCACACCCCTAGTGATATTGTGTGTCTAACTCTCACATACAAGACTCCATTTACCCAATAGATACAAAGAACTAATCTAATTTTTGCATTGGATAAATAAATTACTTGCATTGGAATGCATGATTTTATGAGATATTCAAATTATTTAAAATGGAATCAATTCTTTGCCTTAATAGCTTGCTTGAGCCACTAGGGAATTTTGGTTGGTCAAGGATATATTATTGTTGTTATAAACTTTTTTCTACATCCATTAGGGATGCAACAAACTCATTACTTCTTTCTCTTTCTCACTTTTCAACCATCAGAAATTGCTAAGAAATTTCCATAATAAGTTACCAGTCATTGTGCATCTTTTGGGCGATTTACTTGTGATTTTTGGTGGTTGAAACTTGTTGTTGTAGCAAATATTTTCTATAGCCATAAGGTTGCTATAATAAATCTCTGAAAATACTATCTAGCATCTCTCTTTTACTATCAAAGTTTGTACTTGAATATTGGAACGTTATCTACTAATTCAGTGCTTCGTTGTCCAATACTTACTCAATAATTTTGATGGTAATTTTTGCAATAATTAATTGATTTCATTGCTAATATATATATTTGTTTATTGTTGTAATTTAGGACAACAAGATTCACTTCTCATATATGTTATAGAGATAGAGTGATCTAAAAACTCATATTCTCCTTGATCTTAATGATTGTATTGATCAGTGGCTTAACACCCAATTGGTCCATGATCTCTATTTAAAGAGTATGGAGGGTCATTTTCTAATGATTGATTTTGATAAAATCTCTTATACAATATTTTTCTTTTGAATTAATATAGTGCCTCAAGTGTCCATGTTGGTTGGAGCCATGAATTGTTTCCATCTTTGAGAGTTTTAACCATATAAAAACATTGGTGTTATGTTCTTTGATATGGTTGTGTGAGTGGTTTCTTAAGGTGTTCATGTTTTCGTCTTGTGTGGGAGTACCTTGTTTTATCGAACAATATACATTCTTTCCACTATATTCCTTATAGTTTTATAAATGTTCTCCCCCTCTCATTAATTTCTAGCACCACTCTGGATGAATTGAGAGCCAACTCATCATCATTTACATCCTTCATAATTTTTATCTTCTTAGGATGACCTTCTATTCCCTCGTTGTCGGTCCCTACGCAACATTCAACAAATGTGAAACCAAATGTCCGAAAGACGTTAGCGATTATTGTTATGAAGTAAATTATTAGTAAAAATTCAAACAAAAAATTCATATTGATTACCTTTGGTCCACCTAATTCATCTCTTTGCAACATTTCATAAAGAGTTTATGCTCTTTTCCACTTAGATTCCAAATAATATTATAGATTTTCTTTAAGTTTTTGCTATGTACGACACACCTTATCCAATACACATTATTTAAACCCATAGATAGTTCAACTATATTGTTTCTATATTAATATTTAAAAGAACTCTCCATGTTCTCTTCTTGGGATATGCTTCCCTTGCATTCCTTACTGTAATTTTTTTCCTTGATCTTCTATTGTCATCTTCTATCAATAAAATTTCTACATAATGAAATATGTTATACAAACCAAGTAAATAATTTTAGTTTCAAAGTATTTGAGTTAAGGGGTGCATTCAATATAGTATTACACCAATTAAGGATGATTTTAAGGATGGAAATTTGTTTTAAAATGTAGAAACCTTGGCGAATCTTACTAATCCTTCATATGCCAACTATAAATGTTTGGCGACATTTTTGTAAAAATATTCAAATTTATAAGGATTTTATATAGTTTTTATAAAATTTTGGCGATT
>SNQJ01S0231592.1:7217-18530 GCA_010110895.2 Picea sitchensis
TTCACCCCTTTGTGAATTAATAATCACTTTATGCCAAAAGTGACCAAATTTCACTTTAACCATAGCCAAAGTGAAAATAGACAAAAGTACAAGGTACAAAGTGTCATGTCCTTCCCTCATGTGCTAAGGAGGTCAAAAGCACATGGGGAACACCTCCCAAGGTACAAATCTCAACAAAAACATATAGACATCAACATTATTTTGAATCAAATGACAACTTGCTTACACTTTGAAGAATCAAAATTTTTAGATCAAGCTATTTTAGAAGACATAGTTAGAGTCATAGTGAACAAAATTCTGTTTCAAATTCTTGTAAACAAATAACTCCAATTAAGGCTCATCTTGGTCGATGAATGCATCTACTATGCATTAGTACAATTTTGAGCTTCAGTGATCTTTTCATCTATCTCCTCGTATGCTTTGAGGACAAAGCATCTTGGGTGGGGTGACTTATAATGGACCTAGCGATTCATCATTACTATTAATTATTATTACAAAGTGCTTTGTCACCTCACATAGTCATGTCCCTTTATATCCTATAAAATTGACAGTCCTTTGACTTTTAGAGTCATCATTGAATCATGTAAATATTCAAATGTAATTTACCTGGGGTATATTACTAATATATATATATATATATATATATATATATATATATATGTATATGTATATGTATTTTTTATCCCGCAAAATTAATTAAATCTTAAGGTTATGACCTTGGGGTCAATTTCTCCTCTCCAGGGAGGAAATGATGAGCATTGAAAACACATTCTAAAATTCTAAAAGTGGTTGTAAATATTGTAAAATAACATTTTGCTTTTCCTTTTGTGGCTTTATTCTAATCCTGTTTTTCTTATTTGGATGAGTTTATACAGAAAAATGGCCAAGTGATAAAAGCTTTTCATATCACTTGTGGAGGTACATACCAATTTTTGTTTTTATGTACTCGATTGATACATATTTTGAATAATAGAGTGTACAGGTTGTACACGCAGCAAATAGTTGTCTCTTGGGTATGTGTCTGCTCTTGTTTGCTTCTGTGTTCATTGCTTTTTCTATGTTTATTGCTTTTTCTATGTTTCAGCTGTTAGCTCACATCAAATATATATCTATGTGTGTGTACTGAAATAAATCTTTTTAAATATACATACAAAAATAATATAATTCAAGATTATATTTTCCCCTTAAGTTTACTTATATACCGAGGTTTCATTTTTTTCACTTTTTTTTCTCTTTTCTTTTTCTCCTTAATATCCTTATACAAAAATAATATACTTACAGATAGTATTTTCCCCTTCAGTTTACTTATACACTGAGGTTTCATTTTTTTTCATTTCTCCTTTGTTCCTGGGATACGTCTTGGTTTTCATACTGGACATATCTGGTACAATCCTGTCAGATCCTATGTGTATCTGTCCCATATCCATTGCAGATATAAATCCTAGTTGAATCCAGGCTGATATGTATCACATACAGAGTCAGACGAGTCCAGGGACTTGGGGGGGTGGGTATCATAGGAGACACACAAAAGGCATGGAGGTTGATCATTCTCCATAACTTATAAGTCTTAGCATGGGCATGCTATCCCTTGTTAGGTCCACAATGAGATGAAATTCTGCAGTTTACATATTCATATGAATCATGATGATATTGAAGCGTACTTCATTTTTCTGCTATTTATGATTGTGGTCATATGTGTTTTTCTAGTTAGATTCGTAAGTATATTTTATAACTTACTTTTTTTAGTCTCTTCATGTTACTTGGAACTGTGCAATTTGAGGATTTTTTCTACTTATTCTTTTAATCTGTTTCAACATATTTCAATCATAAGACTTCTGTGGTTTATTCTTCTTTTTGAAATGTCAAGTTTTAATTGGAATTAGACCTGATTCTTTGGGTTTGTTGCCAATTTTTTATCTCTTATATTTTATTCAATAAATTTGTAGTGTTAAGTAATGGTTTCCCTTCATTGATATAATTGATCTACATGTAAGCATATGAAATTTGCAATAAAATAAGATAACTAGCTATGTTTTCCCAGATAGCAAATGTTATCCCCCCCCAAAAAAAAAGAAAGAGAAAAGAAGAAAAAAATGAAAAGTTCACTTTTGGCTTCTCCCACAAATGTTTCATTTTCCAACTATATTAATCAATATTACTGGACAATTTCATATGTTGAAATTTTGTATATGCAGTGACATATAGTGAAGAACACTGTAAAATAGACTTGTTTCAACTTTCTATGCAAAATTGCACTGAAATTTTAGTTATGCATATTTTAAACTAGACTAAAGTGTTGCTTGCTTTTCTTTGAGTAGAGTGCAGTTGCAAAGATAAAGAATTGAATTGTATCTGACATTTTGAACTCACTTGATTATTCTTCACCTGTTTGGTTTTTAATGATGTTAAGCTTTAGTTTGGGGAAATTGTTTCTAGTCGATATTATCTTCTATTAAAAGTTAGATTGTATTTGATAAAAGTATCCGGATGACATTTGTTATAAAGTTGTGACAACTGTAGTTTTTTTATGTAGGGTCGTTGCAGTTCTACTATCAACACTTTATGTGGGATGTTTATATGGTCTATATGTGCCTGATTGGCAGTTTGAAGTGCCCGCAATAAATTTTCATGGAACCTCATTAAATAATGGATCTGCAGTGCAGACCGTAAGTCATCCTTCTTTTTTATGCTTTTCACATTTAAATATGGTTGGATTCTTTAGACCATCTCTAATTGCTGACATTTCCATCCATATTATGTGATGTTTGGTGTTTTCATTGCTGGCTTGATATACTATTTGAATTATTGATAATACTGCCAACTATTTAATGCAGAGTATAAAGGGCAGCTAACATAGTTTATAACAAACAAATTCCATAAGTTTGTTCCAGGTTTTCTATTTGCATGTAAACAATAGAGACAAAGTGGATTTAGGGTTTAAACTTCTTATGAAGGCCTAAAGTATTGGTGCCAGATTTGAGTTTAAATTCATACTTGCAAATCTTGAAGGGATTTGAGGCAATGCATTACACAATGAATGGATTGCACATCGAGATATCTATCATATTTATTGATTAGTGGGCCCCTATGACCATTGGGAATGACTTTTACAACTGAGGTAATTTTGACATGAGTTTCAAGATAAAAGCAAAAGATTCATGGAAGGATCTCTCAAATGAAGGACAAATCCCTTGTATAAACTTCAATGGATCTAAAGTCAATATGCAAGAATCACTGATACTGACGGATCTGCTAAGTGAAATTATAGCCAGCAATCAGGACAACAGTCGTTTGGGGTTAACTGGCACAGTCAGCAACGTAACAGCCCCTATTTTCTTCTCAGGGCTTCTCCCACAGGCATAGCGCAGTAAGGAAATGCAGGAAATAACATGTAACAGAATGCAACAGAATTTTAGACATTACAAAAGAATACAACAGAGTCACAAATAAGGGGATTTACTCATTTCTATTACTAAAAATCAGTTTGCATATGTTGCTCAATACTTCACAGCACTGTTCTAGGAATTTCTGGTTTGCCTTCAACTTTCTGGTCTAAGTTTCAGCCTCACCTTTGCATCCTTAGGGTTTCTTCCTCTCCCCAACTTTCTCAACTCTTCTGCAAACCAGTCTTCAACATGCCAATCTCTCTCTCAACTGACCTATCAAGAGCCAACCTTCAATATACTAACAACTTTTGAGCCAATTCTTTAGTTGTCCATGTTACAACACAATCTAGCACCTTAATGCAAAGCCTTCACAAGGCACCAAGACCAGCGGAACATCAGAAGATGCCACCACTGTCACCTAGGCAACAACTTCCCTCTCTTTACTGAAGGAGTAAATCCAACACAAGGGAGGCTTCCCTAATAGCTTCCAAGAATCGTTTGGCAAGACACAATCAAGTCTAAGGCCTCCCGGGTAGCTACTCAAACTACCACCAATGAAATAAGATAAACCAGGTATGGATAGCGTGGTAAGACAATGCAATTTACATATTTGAAAAGACGAGGATCTAGGTCAATCTAGGAGGTTTTCCAAGTCAAATTTAGGCTGAAGAGGATCCCCAAACACTACAAAAGAAGAAAAAACTAAAGGCTGTTGTAAAACTTGAAGATATCAATTTACAGCAGAAATTCAAGTTATTGCAGCAGCAATAAAATCAGCCCTTGAATAAGTAATCAACCAATGAAACAAGAGGGATAAATAGTGAGTTAAACTAGGGTTTAATTAACTAACAAAAATAATAAATTTAAGATGCATATAACATCCCTAAAACCCTAGAAAGCCAGCCCTAGAAGGCTGTAATAATAAAGCAGCAATGTAAATTAGGGTTTAAAGATGTTTATCAGGTCAACAACTTGCATAAAAGTCAAAGCATCTTGGTCTTTTGAGGCTGAAAATGAATATTTTCTGCTATAAAACCCTAATTTAACCCTAAAGCAGCAAAATTCAGAATTTAATGATTGATTATTGGGAGAGTGACTAGTGCCTACTATATTTTTGGGCACATGGGGTCAATTAAGGACTCATTTGAAGGGATGTGAGTGGATCTAGGGTGATATCCAGTGGTTGTTCACTACTAACCCTAGAAGATCCTTCTAGTATATCACTAGATCTTCAATGACAATTCAAGGGAAGGTTCTTCACTAGTAACCTTCCAAGAGCTTTAACAAGAAGGGTTTGTTCATGAAAGATCCAAGAGAATGCACAACGAAGCAACATTACACTTACATGCATTCGTAAACAAAACCACAAGATAACAAGAGACCACTTACTCAAGAAATCTTTCAACCATCAAAACTCTAGCAATGAACATCCATGAAGTAGCAAAGGCATCCACAAGCATACACTCTAAAAAGTCGCTCTAAATAGCCATCCATGACATTTTTCATAAGAGAGAATGTAGTAGTAGACAAGTAGTGATGAATCTTCACAAGTAGCAATGATTTACAAGTGAGAAGTGCATCTTTTATTTATATGAGAGATCTTGCACCCTTCTCACATAGTAGAAGCCCTAAAAATATAAAATAATGCCTATATATTTCACAAACCCTAGAGATAAGGCAACAAGACATAAAATATACATGATACATGAGTGGATAGGTCACTAAGACCCCCAATGATGCCTCCAAGATGAAGTAAAGTAGCTCAAACATCAATTCGTCTCTCATAAATGTTCTCTCAAACTCACATGTGTGGCATGAAGAAGTGAACGACTCACTCAAAGATGAGGTGTAGGGGCTCCAAAAGTGAAACGTTGCCATGAAGGGGTGCAACATTTCATCTCCAAGTAGTGTGTCATCTCCTCAAGTGGTGTGACGTCTCATCAAAAGGTGCCATATCATTATCAAGAAGCCCAACGTCTCCTCAAAAGGTGCAATGTCCCATCAAGAGGTGTCAAATCATCATGAAAGTGCAACGTCCCATCATCAAATGAGTCACATCATACCCCATGTGTGCTAGGGTGTCTCGTCAAGGGAGCCATGTCATCGAAAGGCTCAATGTCCTCCTAGAAGTGTGGAACGACTTCTCTCAAGTTGTGGGGATGATCTCCAAGAAAGTGTGCTAGTAGCCCCTAAATGTCCTCCAAAGGAGCAAGGTGTCAATCAAGCATGTGGCTATGTGCAATCCATCATTTGAGGAGGGGCTCATGTAGTCCAATGCACCATGAAAATTGGAGGCAAGGTACACAATTCAAACACAACATATAAAGTGAGTCATGTCAATGCAAAATCCATTAGATAGATCTCATTAAGTATCCTCTTCAAAATTTAAACTAGCTTACAAAGTTATACAATTTTCCAAGTTACGTATGGAAGGATGATTATTACCCCCTATTAGGTGTGTCAGTACCCAGGATAAGAAGTATGTCCCAAGGAACCCATGAAGGTGTATATGCAATGGCACGTGGTATGGTTTGGGGTTTACTTAATAGGTGGATGTCATTGACATGCAAGGTCACATAAGATATTCTTCCACATGAGCTCCTTTGTAGAGGGAGCGCTTATGCAATGAGGCGCCCTTTCCTTGACAGTGTGTCTTTCCAAACCCCTTTTGCCTTTTTCTTCATTGATTTAACCTTTTTGGCTTTTTATTTTCATTTGCTAAGCCCCTTTTTAGATATGCATTGATTGCATATGACTTGGGGTGATGGCCTCTTAGTGAGGGGGCATTACTCATGCTTTATCCTTCTTGGTTCTTGACTTTGCTTTTAATTTTCCTTGCATTTTGAATATAGCATTTGCTCTTTCTCTTTTATCAAGTTGCATCAACCTCGCGCATTCAAGCCCCTTCTTCTCATGGGATTATGAAGTGTGAACCTTTTTGGAATACATGTAACAACCAACCCAAAAGAAAGGACAACAGAGAAAGGACAGATGGAGTATGTTATGTATGGTAAGGGATATCGACACGTTACCCCTATTAAGGGCCCCAATGGCACAACTTTGCCCAAGAGTGACAACACTTGATTAGGAGACGATGATGACCACCAAGATGAAACAAGTCAAAAAGTATAAATTCAAAGCATCCTGATTCATAATCCAATTCAACTCAAGATCACTATTTTCATGCTCAAAACATTGATATTATCACTCGATATGAAGTATCAGAACAATGTACCTCAGTGTGTAATGCACCATGTTTGATGTGAGTGAAGTGAGCATGTAATGGAAGGTTTTGTGGGCAACGCTTGTGTAGAGTCCGGAATGTCATCATCGGAACTGTTGCCTGTAATGTGGATCATGGAGACAAAATCTCCTCTAGTTACCCCTAGAAGTGAGGGGGCAATAGTCCACAATTTGGAGCCTGTTACCCACCAACTTGTTGGGCATTGCATGATGCTGGGACTCATTAAAGGGATTGCATTTGCATTGTTTGCTTGTCATTGGGTTGGGTCTTTATAATAAAAACCAAATTAACTCCTAGATCATTAACTAAAACTTAACATAATTAAGTAGGGTCTACCCCCCTTGGCTTCCCTAGGAGTGAGCATAGACGAAAGAGGTCTGGATCGAGGTGACAGTGGGTCTGGACTTAGCCTTGTGCCTCTAAGTACACACCAAGTGGGTTTGAGACTCCTCCACGTTAGTAGGTGTGTATAAGGACGACAACACCCCCCTTTCCTACCTTTCATACAACTTAACTTTAGAGAGGGGGCGAATTTGTCTCTTGTGGGACTCACCATCTACATTGGATTGGCCATTTGGTGATGGGGACCACATGGGGGGCTCATTCCACACCTTGGGTGACCCCTTGGGGCATTAGAGAGAGGTTTAAACTTAGGAGAGGGTGTTTCTTCCCCCATTTTTTGAGTCTATTCTCCTAATGGGAATTACCCTCTCTATTGGTGCACCCCCCCCTTGAGCGAGCCTCTCTCGTTTGGGAGTGACTCTTGGAAAGCATGCAAGGGGGGTCCTCTCTCCCTCTTTCTCTTAAAAGGAACCCTCCTCTCCTCATTTTGGGAGGAAGTTTTCATGGTAACTCTATGCTGCCCAAATTTCTCCTCACTTTCTCTTGCTCTCTCCCAACTTCTCTCTTTTAATTTTGCTGCAAATTTGCAACCATTCTTTTGGATAATAGAAGTGAATCTTTGGAGGATCTCTTGGTGTTCTTGTGGTGATCTCTTGGTGTTCTATTGGAGTGTTCCTGGTGTTTTTGTTTGGTGTTCTCATTGAGGTAATATTGCTCCAATTTCTGTTCATTTTTGCTCACATTGTTTTACTTGAAGAACCCTAAGCAAAGTATTTTGTTGGGGATAAATTTGTAGTAGTTGTTATCCACCAAGTTGCACTAGGATGGACTTGCAGTTGAGCCGCCAAAGATTGAACAATCACTTATTCAAAATTCAGAGTTCAGAAGTCAAGCTGACCATTATGGCCCTTTTTAATTTTTTTTATGACATTTCCATACTCAGTGGGGAATTGTAATAAGAGATGTAGCATGATGAATTTTGTAAAAGGTTTAGCCTCCTAAGACTTAGACATGAGTTGTTACTCTATAGTGTTTTTTTTTACTTGTTAATTATATTCTGCTGTCCAAACAATTTATAATTTTCGAGTTTTTTCACTCAATTCCTCCAAAGATGGAGTATATACTCATGGTTAGGCCTTAGCATGGTCATCTAAGTCTAGTGTCTAATGTATATTATCATGCTAAACATCTTCCTAGAGTTTCATGGAAATGTGCTAAGTCCTCTGTTGACCATCTATTTCGACTAGGGGTCAACTCCATGTACCATGAAGCTGTGTACCTTGGGGTGCATCTTTTTTTTTTGAAGACTTCTGGTTCTACAAGGCAATTTTTGCCCCCGGCATGTCTTTTTGTAATCGGGATGTTCGCTCCCCTGTGTGGGATAATAATGCAATGAGTCAGCATGAGTCATATTTTAGGTTAGTTACCTAGGACTTTATCATTAGGGAAGTCCTTTTATCGAGTGTTTTTTATCCGCAGGTAATTTTTAATTACCCATTGAGTTTTTCACTCACAATAATCCTCCAAAGTGGTGAAAGACGTTCTAATGATCGAGCCCAAGGGGTGACTAGGGTCTAAGAATATTGTAAATGACCATGCTAGACATCTTCTAGAGTCTTGCAGAATTACGTCGAGTTTTAATAGTTTTTTTTAATTTATTAAAATTACCCATTTAATGGTAATTTTAATTAAATTTGATGTAAAAATGTAAAAAATTGGTCCTAGAGGATTTTGATAGGGGTGTGAGTACTCAAATCAAATGGCAGGCAACCTTCTACACCCTTGGACCAAGTTTCAACTCAATTAGAAAAGTTTTGCTAGGTCATTGCCCATGAGGAGTCCAAGTCAGTCTAGAGTCAACAATCAATTGCTTTAAATTGGCTAAGTAAAAATGCCAAAAATTGTAAAAAGGGATTAAAGACATGAGAGAGAGTGAGAAAGGTTTCCTAACCTTTTTCCTAAGTTGGAAAAGCAATTTTCCAACTTAACCAACCCCTCTTTGCTTTGCCACAACTTAAAATGATCATCTCCCTAGGGAAAGTGTGCCCCCCTTGCTTTAGATCTTGGCCAAAGTAAAAAATTAAGCAAAAATCTAAGCTACACCCTAAGTGCGCCCTCCTAAGCCTCTAACTCATCTATTGGGTGAGTGAAAAGGTGTTTCCCCCTTTCCACACTCAACCCTCAAACCTAATCTCCTTCTAAACCCTAAAAGTGCACCCCTCCTTGAGATTGGCTCTTTCTCTGGGTGAGTGCCACTTGGAGCTCATCCAAGAGGGGTCTCTCTTGCCTCCCAAGTAGAAAAGAATGCCTACCCCTCCTCATTTCACATGATCTATTCTGAGAGCAAGTTTATGCTGCCCAAATCTCTCCCACTCCTCTCTCTCTCTTTCGTTTCTCAGTTCTTTTTGTAAGTTTGCTGCAAGTATTTGCATGCATTTTTATTGAATGAAAGAAAGTTTTTGAGGAATACCATCTTGGCATTGAGAGTCTTCTTGATGCTATGCATATTTTATTGAGGTGGTATTGCTATTGTTCTAGTGTTCTTTCTTGTTTATTTAGCCTAGATTAAGAGATCTAAAGCAAAATATTTTGCTTGGTAAAATAAGTAGAAGTATTTCTATTTGTTTTAGTATAGTATCTTTAATAGAACTAGTAAAGTATTTTACTTGTTTATTAGATCTACTCACCTCTTGATTGGTTTTGTAGCAAGTTTGACACCATTTGTAGGTCACCAAAGTGTTGGAACAAGTAGATTTCAGATTTGGAAGTTTACTTGCCTAGCCTACATTAGCTTCCAAAAATTTCTGTTCATTTTCTCCGTTATTTCCTATTGATTTGAAGCATTTTCTGTTCAGAAATAAGCTCTAAAAATATACTTTTCTGTTCAGATTTTACATATAAAATTTTTGTTTTACACTAACAAATTTTTCTGAGTTGTTTTGAGTGTTTTTTACAGCATTTTCAGCAAGCATTAGCTTGCTGTTTTTTGCAGGTTCTCACTAGAAGAAGGGGAGGTGCTGCCAATTTTGGGCTTCAAAACACTCCAAAAGAGCCTCCCAAGTAGGTGTTTCAAAACCCTCTCTTTCTTTCTTATTTTCCAAGCATTGTAAACAACCCAAAAGAGTCTCTTGGGCTTGCCTTCTTCTCAAAGTTAATTTTCTATTTTGTGAATAAGTTTTATTTTTGCCTACACATTGCAAAGTGATTTGGCCTTGCCAATCCATGCAAAATCGTAAGGCTAGGATTAATTTTCTGTTTTATGTATCTATTATTTGCTCCACTTGTCCTTAAGGCAAGGTTGTGTGGCTAGGTTTATTGCTTATTCCTTTTCAAGTCATTTCATTTTGTTTTGATGTTGTGCCCACACCTTGCAAAGAGATTGGCTTAGCCATCCATGCAATATCGTGAGGCTAGGATTTAGATTTGCTTATTTCTTTATTTTCAAGTTCATTTGCAAAGTAGCCACACCTAGACTAATTAGGGGAGTAACTTGTTGATATTGAGAAGTAAGCATATTTAATAACTAGGCACCCAAACTAATACAACTTTCACCATAAAAAAGGGTGACTTGTGGAAGCTACAGGGGGTGTAAGTCGGGGACGACTTCACGGCACTAAGTGTCCTCCCTGCTTGAGCACCCAAGCATTCCGGATTGACATGCGGAGCTAGTGGAGGACCTTGCTTGTCCTCCTTTTTGAGCACCCAACAATTCTTTTGGTCAAAGCGGTAGGAGTTTAGAGGTAGACACATAGTCCAGGCTTGCATCTTCAAATCTTATTCCCCCTAACTAAAGAGAGACTTTAAAATTCTTCTAAAATCAACCTACAACACTTTCACAACTTATGTGCTTTCATTTTCAGTTATCTCTAAATCTAAGTTGTGCAAGTTTTATTTTCAAGGCATTTACATTGCAAGCACTTCCTACTTTCTAAAGTTGCGCACTCTCTCTCTTGGGCACTTTAATGTCCATGTTTTCAAGTTATCTTTCATATGTGAATATCTCAATACTCCTTCCATTGTATATTGGTTTAATTCTCTTGTATATGTGTATAATCATTTACTTTGTTTAGTTCATTGTATGTCTATTTCATTTCATTCAATAATTGTCTTAAGTGTAAAGTTATATTCTTTATTCATTGTGATTAGTTCATTTAATTGTATATTTGTTGTATAATCTTATTGACTCCATTTGCCCTTCTTTAGGCACTAGTCTTAATTGGGTTTGTAGTTAAGTTGCACGAAATGGGGAAACATTTCTGAGTTTCCGAAACTGGTACGATACGAAACAGGCCCTCAAAAAATGGAAACGCTGGAGGAAACGTCGGGGGAAACGCCATATAT
>SNQJ01S0231593.1:0-14188 GCA_010110895.2 Picea sitchensis
AAGGTTGGAGGCATGTGGTCATTGGGATCATGAGGCTTTATAACCCTACAGTAACAAGAGACATTAATTGAACTTTGACTAGATTGAAAGGTGTGTGCAATTGAAAATACTAACAACCCAAAACTAAAAGGGATCAATACACTAACTGAAAATGAGAGGTGATCTCTATGCGGTGTGTAGGAATAGGCCTAGCACCTTCAAAATTATCATTCTCCAAATATCTTATACAAAATTTACAAGGAAATTGTACTAGGACTAGACACGGGCAACAATGACCTGTCAATGGGGCCAACGTTGAAACTTTTTCAAACTGTTTCTAAATGCATTGGAATTTGACATGGATAGACTATTCACATGCCTTAACTATATGGGAGGTTTTCTGGACTCAAACTTGACTCACATGCCCACTTTCTTCCATCATCAATTCATCATGTAAACCATAAACCCTAATTTAGTGGAGTCATCGATTTGTTCCCCATATTGTATAATTTTGCATACCCAAGTGTCCCATTTTTATTCCCCATATTGTATAATTTTGCATACCCAAGTGTCCCATTTTTATTCCCCATATTGTATAATTTTGCATACCCAAGTGTCCCATTTTTATTCCCCATATTGTCCCAGATTTGCTAACTCTTGTTGCATATTTTACACAATATATTGGCGACTCCACTAGGGATATGATCCATCTCTTGATCTTTGGCTATGGTTGTGTGGGTAAACCTCATTTCCTCTATTTTTCATTTTAGTTTTTGAGTTTTTTGAATATTTTTTCTGTTGTTACTTTATGTGCAATGTTTTTAGGAAACAAATGTCGAAAACCACTCATATTTTCCTTAGAGAGTAGCTCACAACTATCCGTAAACCCTTAGGTGCCAATGCATTTTGGGGGGTCATTAAGTGCATTGACCAACACAATTTTTGGCATGTTATTTTCATTGACCAAAACTTTTTTTGGCATGTTATCTACATTGAACGACATAGGAATAGGGGGCATAATCTACATTGCCAACACAACTTTCTAGGTGATTTTATGCAAGGGCTCTCAAAAATCACTTTTTCAATTTTTAGGTTTTTGTTCCATCTTTTTAAGTGTTCTTTAGGACCTGTAGGTTTATTTTTGGATTCTTTTGTTGTAGCTTAGTATTTTCTTTAATAAATTCATAAGGATTGAGAAGAAAACCCCCTAAGGTTTCTAGTACCTTTCTTGGCCAAATTTCTTTTAGATTGTACGTTCATATTTATGTTACAGTAGGCTTAGAATCAAAACCCTAGATTGTTGGTTAGTCATTAGGAATCTCTTTTTACATAGTTCTTGGATGAAGAAAGCATACACCCATGACCTCACATTTTTCCTAGAGTTAGATTCATGTCAGAAGCCATTGCCTTTATTTTTTGTTCTCTTTGACAACTATAGGTTAATTCTCTTTGTTGTTTTATATTTCCATTTATTTCATAATTGAAAAGTCTCTTCTTGAAAGAAAAGAGTTCCCTAGAACCCCTAATATTTTAATTACCAATAAAGACCTAGGATTTTCTAAACGGTTTGCTTGTGATCCAAAGAGTAAAGTAGATTGTCTTTTATTTTGAAATCTAAATATTCGCAAGTACATTTCATATTTGAAGGGTAACTTAGATAAAGAAAAAATCATTTAATTTAGTACGTATCTTGGTTACTTACTTTCTCAATAGTTTAAATTTCAACTAATTGTAATTTACTTTCGTTTGCAAGAATTTACTTTCGTGTGTGTATTTTTTTTATCATTATTCTTTTCTTAGTTCATTGCTTTGTTCTATTATCCTTTTGATTATCTTGTTGCACCTTTAAGGTGATATTTTCATCTGGACACCATAGCTCCCCCTAGGAGATATTGTTGTCAACTAAAAAGATTTCAACCTAAGTTACCTATTAGATGCAATATCTTCACCGATTTATGAAACATGGTTCCCCACCCTAACCCACCTTCAAGTTCTAGTTCTTCAATTGACCCCCCTCTCCATAGATGGAGTTATTTTAGTCACTTGTGCTCCCTTGCGGTTTGTAGGAAGGGTTTAGATGGCTTGAGTCAAGGCTTAAAGCCGTCGTAACAGGAGCTTCCCCACCCATGTCCTCACTTCGATGGGAGCTCTTTCTATTTAAGGATGGCTAGTCCAAGGGAGGCGATCCCTATGTAATCTGGGTTTTAGAAGGGCTAAAGGGGTAATGGACCAAGTCAAGAGGTTCCCTTTCCTGATTTCTGCCAAGATGAGATAGTCAAAGAATATGTTCCACTGATGCTTTTGTTTGAGACAAGACAAACAAAGCTAAGAAAATGTTAACTAGGTGGGTTAGTATTTTCACAATATCAATGACTATCCATAACATATATGAGCATTAAAAGATGTAATTATTGACGAGTTATTGATTTGCAATAAAGTTCATGTTAATATTACTTTATTTCAATAAATACACAGAGATAACAACGTTCAATGTGTAAATCAGATCTTCATTATATCTGTCATTAAATATCATAAAATGCAGCTCATATATAAATCTTGTTGTTGCTGCGTCACTATTGCAGTAGTGTGGCGTCGACCCTAAATTATGCTAGTTTTGGAGGGAAAAAAGTGAACGGTTTGCACATTAGACCATAGAAAATAATCCACACTTCAAATGCCAACCAAATGCAACACTTTCACACTTAAATGAAATTGGCTAAAAGAGGAAGCAGCGTCATCCCACTATTTATTTTATTTATTCTGAGAAGTGGCGGTCGACCCTAATATGAGGTTGGTTAGAGAGGCCAAGGGTAAAACGTTTTGCACCCAGACAATAAAAAATGTGTAACACACTCTATGGCTGCCTTAAAGATGACTTAGTACTTGGCTTTAGTGTAAGCAAGAGTTCAAAATTTTAGGACGTCACCTCTAGGGTTAAGGTTAGTAAACTAGCTAGGGTTGGTAGCTAGGTTAGTTAGGGTTTCAAATTTAGAGTGTTTGAAAGAGTTTTGGGACAAACAAGCTCAAAGATATTTTGGGCAGGTACCTTGGGTTAATGGAGTCAATTGAAGTGAGACTAATGGTTTTAGGAGAAACTTAAACTTGAGAACAAGAGAGTTAGGGTTTGATGGTATTTCTATAGCTTAGAAGACCACCAACCAAAAAACCCTAAGAAGGAATAGGAGACTTACCCCTAGGTGTAGCTAAAGCTAGGCCTAAAGCTTCTCACCTCTCCTTTTCTTAAAACTTCTTTGTAAAGCTTGACAGCCACAAACTACAAACCTATGGCTGAAAAGTGTTTCTATGTCAAGGCTTTTCAAAACCCTAGAGTAAACCCTAGGTGTAAAACAAATTAGGCCTAGGATACTTCTCTTCAATTTGTGCTCAAAACTAACTCAAGAGAAGAGGGGAGTCTGAATTAGCCAGCTATGGCTAGGCTAAAACTCCTCAAATCAAATGGCTATAAGCTTTTATCATGGGGACGTGAAGCCACGACCACTACTTGTGTGTTGGCTCCCTAGGGTTTCAAGAATTAAACAGAATAATAACAAGATAGCAATGTATGCAGATATTAGATCAACAGAAAACCATTCATTCAAAGAGTTTTGATGAAGAAACACTTACAAAACTCATAATGAAGCATAATCCATACCCTAGTTGTAACCTTCCAATAGCAAAAAGCAACATGCAAAGAATAGTCCTCAAGGTTGCACCTGCCTCCAAAGAGAAGAAAAACCAAGAGACAAGAGCTAGAAATGTCACTCTCACAAAGAGAGCAAGTTATATTCATTTACAAATGAGGAAAACATCCTCTATTTATGATACTTTGACCTTTAATTTACAAATAGCTCAACAAAATAGCCGGCGGGGCTAACAATCTGATTTTTAATCATTTGTCACTTTTCCGTACTAATATGCCAAAATATGAGCTAATGGTGGGTAGGGACCCTAAGGGGAGACGTTGGCCATGTTTGGGCATAATCATCATCCAGCAAGCCATACGTTGGTCCCTCTGGGGCTCCTACAACCTATTATGTGTGCCAAACAAGCCTAGCACATTGCCACATTCTCCAGAAATCGTCCCAACTGCTCTTTTGGCGTCCTGATCATCAAAGTCAGCGTCCCAAGCGCAAGGTGATCCCCATGGGCTAGATCTAGCATGCCATCACGATGAGGGGCATCCTTCTTCTTCTGTGCAAGGGCTTGTCCTTAAAACCGTCCTGCCTTTGCCATCCCAAGCACGTCCATCTAATGGGCTCTTCATCCCCATGGAGGTCAGAGACTAATCATCTCCCCATGTGTCTGTGGAGTCCTCTACAATTTTGTCCGTAGGGCATGGTCACGCACATCAAGGCCTAAGCCCTCGAGGGGAGGATCAGCTCAGTCCCACAGACATCATAGCAATGTAAAATGCATCTCATCATTAAGAATTATAAATATAGCATAACATCCCTATGGAAACTTCTGGAAGCTCAAAGACCCTACGGACCCACTATACAAAGCTAAAGGAAACCAAGAGAGAAACCTATTGGGCTAATACCCACAAGAAATGGAAGGATTTCCTCAAAAGGGTTATTCAAACCATGTATAGTGATGTGATGTGGTTTTTTAGGAGATGTCTAGTCCTTAATTCGGACCTAGGGTTGGTGTAGATGCTGTGGGTGCCTTTGTAGGAGGAAGACATTTGTACCGTCATGGATACACTTTTCCAAGCCCTTGTGCCTTATCTTTCTTTCTTTGCATTTTTACTACAAGCCTTGATAAGAGGGACTAGCGCCTTGGCTTGGTGGTAGGCCGACAACGTTACCCACTAGTGTGTAGCCAGTGGTGGTGGCTGGTGATGAGACCCCTTCAACTGGCCATGCAACCAAAGGTCCTTACTGGTTTGGTGACAGGATGATGGCAATCATACTGCTAATACCTATGATCATAATGGGTGCATTCGTGATGAGACCTCCCATCCTCTTAGTTGGAGTCTTGCATTTTATTTATTTATCATTTCTTAGGGTCCCTCAGGTTTCTTATGAGAGGCTTTTTAATATTTATTGCCTTCTCGGGGATACACTGGGCGAAGCATCTCTAGGTTTTTCATTTTCCTGTGGCTTTTATCTTTTACCAGTACTTTTACCCAAATAGCTATCCCCTTCTTCCCACAAGATAAGATATGCACCCATGATGGTCATCTAATGGCTAGACTAGGGAATGGGATGAATGAGTGGGGTTTTAAGATGAAAGGTAATATGAGGGGGCTTGATGATGGTTCTTCAAACCCCAACTTTGGTGGCTAACCAAAACCCATGAATACCAACTTGCTAAGCTACAAAATCAATCACTAGCGATTGGTCAAGTAGATTAGTGCATAAAGATCAAGCATTTATCACGAAATGAAAGAGATCTAATGCAGCACATAAGAGGTTATAGCGATCAAATGCTGACACATACCATGATACCTCGGACCAATTACCTCATGGATCAAGAGCCCTTTCGATGCAAGCCCGGGCCAGTAGTGATGGAAATTTTGTCTTGTAGCGGAGACAAGTCTGGTGAGAGAAACCTCCATGTCTAGGACTATGTGGGCCTCGAGACATGATCTCCCTAGTTAATCTAGATACTCCGAGGGGGATAACATCGCTCAACTTCGGGGGACGTAAGCTAGCTGCGAGGCGTGAGAACCTCGGTAATCACAGTAGACACAGCGGTGACCCACTCACACTCGACAAAAGGGCATGTATGCTATTGCTTTACGGGATGGCAATACCACCCCGTAAAGCAACAACTTATAGTAAATGTGCATATAAGGCTGATAGAGTAAATGTGCATATAAGGCAATCATAAATGTAAATACAAAGTAAAGCGCTTACCTGTACCCTGCTGGGTACATGTTGGTGTAGTCAAACAACCAATAGCCAATCCGACTGGCGGCTCGATACACGCCTTTGTGCTTCATCATAGAAAAAAATAGTGATACATTGTTGAGCACGATAATATCATGGGTTAGAATACATGTCATATCATCGGGAATCTCAAAATCTAACTCATGGGCCGAGATTGGGAGGTCAAAATCTTGCCAGTCATCTGAGAAAAGTACTCAATCCTATCAAGAAAGGGTCATGAAATTACAAGGTTAGAAAACGGACTCAAAGGGCTTGTAGACCGGTTACCTAGGACATCTTCACTCTAAGGAAAGGATTGATAGAAGTTTAGTAGATGGGTGACAGAGTCATCAAGAGGAAGGTTGAAAAGCGTGGGAAATAGTATTACCCAACCAACCAACCCTTGAGATCTAGAGTTTGCCCAGGAGGAAAATCAAAACGAAAAAGGTACTTCCCAAATACACCCTGAATGAAAAGCAAGGCAAAGAGATAAACGGTGGTTGGGATGAAAGTCATGAGAAACCTTCCCTTCCAAACAAGGAGATAATGTCTTTACTTGTATTAAAATTTGAGCATAACGGTTGCTGGCAATTATCTTCATGTAAAGGTCCAAGTGCTGTTGGTGTACTCATCGAGACATCTCAAGGTTAGACTGACAAACATCTGAAGAAGAGGTAATAGGTCATCCTTGGTGTTTTGAACGCTTCTGGTAAAACCTCATCTCCTGGTTGCCTTTGGTCAAGAAAAATCTGCTGTGGTAATTGTAAAAGCAACGTTTGGAGATGATCATACCGTGTCATAGATGGGATCACGTATCATAACCAATTATATCCCACCTTAGTCTCCCAACATGTATGAACTCATCAAGATCAGCTAGCGATTATCAGTATCAACATGGGAAGTTAAAACATCAATACTTTTCCTCTTTGTGTCCATAAGGCAAATAACCATTTAAAAGCAAGGCAAGGGGAACAGTAGTACTTACCAGCAATCCCCTTCTTCATGAGCAAGAGCTTCTAGTATTTGGACATCATCATCAGGATGGAGATCTCCCTCGTCTTCAATCTTGAGACATAGGGGATCCGGCTTGTCCAGGGGTTCCATTCCTTCTTTATTCTCTGAATCATCAAACAAGGCATCATCAAAGGAAAAATAACTTTACCTCATTTTCTTCATCTTGTCTTGAGGAGTAGCCGGGATCTTGGATGACTTCATCGGTGGGAGGAGGAGCATAGGTGGACACTTCATCATCCCTTTTCGAGGTTCTTTCTCCTCATCAATGTCTTCATCTTGCTGGTCAACAATTTGTTCCCCTTTTTCTTGCATATCTTCAAAGTTTTCATGGGGAGACCAATCCAATCAATGAGAGAGAATGTCCATGGCGTTGACCACGAGATAAGAGATTCTTTTCAATTTGGATGGCCATATTGAGCTTCTACAGGTGTTTTTGGATTCTTCTTACTTAGAGGAAACTCAAATGTCCCTGAAGTCCTTTAGCATAGAGGTGGACAAGGTATTTTCTTCAGGATGATGGCTTTGAGGAGTCTGATGAAAGAAATCTCTCAAACCCCTAAGCCAAAGGCTTTGACAATCCTCAGGACTCTCTTTTTGTCTTATGCCTTCAAACTCCCTCAACAATGATTGTATATACGCTTTTATGGTCCAGTTTGCAAGAAAGATTCCTTCAAATTGTTCCATGGTAGTGATCTTGCTTGGTGGAAGGTGTACCATCTTAAGCCTCTCCATGCGAGGGAGAAATTACCACATCTTGACCTAAATAGATGCGATGGGGAAGTATTCAAGGAATTCCCAAAATCTTATCATGAGAGATTCAGGACATTCTCCTTTGATGCCAGCAAAGCGAGGGAGAAAATCCTCATAGCGAGGAGGCATTTTCCTGGATATCAGGGGATTTCCATATATATAAAGGTCTATAGCTTCCGGGGTCCCATTGTGAAGTCTTTATTGACTTAGTCATCAGTCGTCGCCGGATAGTTTCCTTGAAACTACCAAAGAAATAGGGGGAAAGGCTAGTGGAATTGCCAGGGTAAAGCAAAGGCTTACCAAAGATATGTCGTTGAGATAGACTTCGGTGTTCCCGAGCTTGGCCAAAATTTTATCGCTCGGTTTGTAGGAAGGGTTTTAGATGTAGCTTGAGTCAAGGCTTAAACCCGGCATAACGGGAGCTTCCCACCCACTTTCACCTCGATGGGGGAGCTCTTTCTGTTTAGGATGGCTAGTCCAAGGGGGACGTCCCTATGTAATCTGTGTTAATGAAGGGCTAAAGGGTATGGACCAAGTCAAAGAAGTTCACTTTCACAGATTGCATAAGATGAGATAGTCAAAAGAATTCTTCCATTGGATGGCACCTGTTGCGAGACAAGACAAACAAAGCTAGAAAATATTAGCTACCCAGGTGGGTTAATTGCACTACACAATATCAATGACTATCCTTAACATATATGAGCATTAAAAGATGCAATTATTGATGAAGTTAATGATTGCAATAAAGCTCATGTTAATATTACTTCTTGATAAATACACAAGGGTAACAACATTCAATGTGGCAAAATCATATCTTCATTATATCTGTCACGGTGAAATATCATAAATCTGCTCATATATAAATCATTCTTTGGCGATGCTATTGCGGAAATAGTGTGGCCGATGGAAACCCTAAATTATACTAGTTTTGGAGGGCAAAAAGTAAACGTTTTACTCATTAAACCAAAAAAATGCCGCTAGGTCTGTAAAATCACAACTTTTCACACTTAAATGATGGCTAAAAGAGGAAGCAGCGTCATCACTATTTCTTCTTTATTCTGATGGCGTCGACCTAATAGCGGAGTTGGTTAGAGAGGCCAAAGGGTAAAACGTTTTGCACTTGGAACCAATGAAAATGTGTAATACCTCTATGATGCTCCTTAAGATGACTTAGCCGCAACTTTTAGAGTAAACATGAGTTAAATAAGGCTAAGACGTGACCCTAGGGTTTGAGTTAGTAAACTAGCTAGGGTTAGGCTAAGGTTAGTTAGGGTTTCAAATTTGAGAGTGTTTGAAAGAGAGTTTAAGGACAAAAAGCTCAAAGGTATCTCTAGATAGTGCCTTGGGTTAGTAGGTCAATTGAAGTGAGACTAATGGTTTGGGAGAAACTTAAAACTTAAGAACAAAGTTAGGGTTTGATGGTGTTGCTGGCAAGGCCACCAGCAAAACCCTAAGAAGGAAAGACTTACCTAGGTGTAGCTAAAGCTAGGCCTAAAGCTTCCCTCTTCTCTTCTTAAGACTTCTTTGGCAAAGCGACTAGCTTACAAACACAAACCTATGGCTGAAAGGTAATTTGCTATGGCAGGCTTTCCAAAACCCTAAGTAAACCCTAGGTGTAAAACAAATTGGCCTAGGACGCCTTCTTTCTTCCAATTTGTGCCAAAACTAACTCAAGATAAGAGGAGTCTAGGTGTAGCTATGGCTAGGCTAAAACTCCTCAAATCAAATGGCTATAAGCTTTTATCATGTGGGGACATGAAACCCACGACCACTACTTGTGTGTTGGAACACCTAGGGTTTAAAATTAAGCAAATAATAACAAGATAACATGCGAAGATATTTGATCAGCAACCATTCATTCAAAAGTTTTGATGAAGAAACACCTACAAACTCATAATGAAGCATAATCCATACCCTAGTTGTAAAACCTTCCAATGATAAAAGAGCACCACATGCCAAAGAATAGTCCTCAAGAGGTTGCACCTCTCCAAGAGAAAAGAAAAACCAAGACAAGAGCTAAGTATCACTCTCACAAGAGAGCAAGTTATGTTATGTTCAAATGAGGGGAGAAAATGTCCTCTATTTATATGATACTTTGACATTTAATTTACAAAATAGCTCAACAAAATGGGCGATGGGGCTAACAATCACAGTTTTAATCATTTTGTCACCTTTACATGCTAATATGCCAAAATATTAGCTAATAATGAGGCGTCAGGCACCTAAAGGGGAGACGTTGGCAGCTACTGTTTAGGCATAATCATGATCCAACGAGGCAAGGCGTTGCCCCTCACCGGGGCTCCGCAACTGCCACATGTGCCAGAGGCCCAACCGCGGCGCCATGTACTCCGAGGCGATCAGTGGGTGGCATCTTGATCATCAAAGTCAACGTCCCAGCTGCAAGGAAGTACAGTCCCATGGGTTAGATCTATGCCAAAGAAAGTCGATGAGAGCGTCCTTCTTCTTCTACATGCAAGGGCTCGTCCTTGAAACCCGTCCACGCCTTTGCCATCCCAGCGTCCATCTAATGGGCTCTTCATCCCCATGGAGGTCAGAACAATCATCTCCCCATGTGGACCCGTCCTGCAGTGCACATGCATTAGGACTGGTCACGCATCAAAGGCCTCGCCCTCCGAGGGCTCATCGGTCTGGAACATCATAGCAATGTAAATCACATCTCATCATTAAAATTATCAAATATATGCACTTAACATCCCTAGCAAATCTTCTAGGAGCTCAAAGAGACCCTACCTGAGACCACTAGCAAAGCTAAGGGAAACCAAAGAGAGCAACCTATTGGGCTAATACCCACAAGAAATGGAAAGTTTCCTCAAAGGGTTATTCAAACCATGTATAGTGATGTGATGTGGTTTAGGGATATCTAGTCATAGTCGGACCTAGGGTTGGTGTAGATGCGTGGAGTTGCCTTTAGCCAGAATGCAGATCTTGGATACCTTTTTCCAAGCCCATATTGCCTTATCTTTCTTTATTTTCCATTTTACTACAAGCCTTGGCAGAAGAGGGACAGCACTTGGCTTGGTGGCGGAAGGCGTATTTTACCCTTTGGTGTCTTCGCTACGAGGAAATGATAGGTGATGAGACCCCCTTCCTTTGTCCATGCAAACAAAGGTCCAACGCCTAGTTTGGTGACAGGATGATGGCAATGTCATCTGCGTAAATACCTATGATCATAATGGGTGCATTTCGTGATGAGACCTCCCATCCCTCTTAGTTAGGTCTTGCATTTATTTATTTATCATTTTCTTAGGGTCCCTGTTTCTTATGAGGCTTTTTTATTGCCTTCGGGGATCCCACAGTAGAAGCATCTCTAAGTTTCATTTTTCCTATGGCTTTTTATCTTTTACCAATTTGCTTTTACAGGCCTTTATCCCCTTCTTCCCACAAGACAAGATGTACCGCGGATGGTCATCCCTAATGGCTAGACTAGGGGAATGGGATAGATGAGTGGGGTTTTAAGATGGCAGTGATAATATGAGGGGGCGGACGATGGTTCTTCAGGCTTTTAACTGGTGGCTAAGCAAAACCATGAATACCAACTTGTAAAGCTACCCAATCAATCACTAGCGATTGGTCAAGTGGGTGAGTGTAAGATCAAGCATTTATCTGAAATGAAAGAGATCTAATGCATACATAAGAAGGTTATAGCGATCAAATACCAAGCATACCATGATACCTCGGGACCAATTACCTCATGGAAGCGAAAGAGCCCTTTTCGATTACAAGCCAGTGGTAGTGATAGGTAGTGCTGGCAGCGGAACAAGTCACGGCTAAGAAGAAGAAAGATGGGCCCTCGAGGGCCATGATCAGGTCAATCTGGCTCACCATTCTCCATGTCTGGGACTATGTGGGCCTCGAGACATGATCTCCTAGTTATCCCTAGATATGGGGATAACAGGGTGCACATGTA
Organism: Picea sitchensis; assembly: GCA_010110895.2. Lineage (NCBI taxonomy): Eukaryota > Viridiplantae > Streptophyta > Pinopsida > Pinales > Pinaceae > Picea > Picea sitchensis. The sequence goes on from SNQJ01S0231593.1 coordinate 11,545, forward strand.
GTTCCGAACCCATTTCTACCCCTTATGTTCCTTCATCTTCCTCCAACCCAAGTTCCACCATGTTTGGAACTGTCTTTGGAACCAATATTGGAGCCAATGCCAACCAACCTTTTGTGACTTTTATGCAATGGTTAAATCTCCATGTTTTGACCAAGTTAATCAATGATCTTATCTTCCATGATACCAATTATTTAATATTCCAAATAAAATCCCTCGACATTCCAATGTTTGAGGTAAACCTAGAGAGTATCCTCAACCCCTCTGACATTCCAATGTTTGAGGGTAAACCTAGAGAGTATCCCTCCAACCATATCGTTCCCTTTCACCTTTGGTTTTCTTCCAACTCCATAAAGGATTCAATTAGGTTGATACTTTTTGAATGCAATTTGATGGGCATTGCCACAAAATTGTACATATACCAACCTAACAATACCCGTACAACCTTTGAGTTCATATAAAATTATTTCCTTACCTTCTTCCAACTTCCATTCCACCATCGCATAGGGATAGAAATCTTGACCAATTTCCATTAGACCACAACCACTCACATCTCAAAACACATCCATGAGTGGCTTATAAGATGTGCCTTGTTAAAATCCAATATTAATGATCAATTTCTTATAGAGTAGTTCCTGGAATCCCTTCTTCCCCTCATCACCAAGGATGTATCCATGACTATGCCTAGAAATGAGGATAAAGCCATCCAAAAGGAACAATTGTACATTATTATTTATTCCCAATTGGGGTATCTCTATATTATCCTTCCTAATGCCCCTCGCTCTCAGTCATGTGACAAGGATGTATCCATGACTATATCTCGAGGGCTATGAGTTAGGGATTATATATATATATATATATAATTTATAATTTATATATATTATATAATATATAAATTATATTATATAAAAATAAATAAATAAATAAATAAAAAACAAAACAACATAAAAAAAAACAAACCAAATTCAAACTACTCACTATCACTATTGTGCTCATATTTTTGTGCTCGCGTGAATAGTTGTGTGCACGCAGAGTGAGAGGCACACAGAGTGGAGAGGAGAGGAGAGGCACATAGAGAAGGAGAGGAGAGGCATATGAGAAGGAGGGAGAGGAGGAGAAGGAGGGAGAGGTGCACACAGAAAGAGAGGAGAGGCACGCATAGTGGAGAGGAGAGTAGCACGGGAGGAGGGAGAGGAGGAGAGGGAGGGAGAGGAGCACATAGAAAGAGGGAGAGGTGCATGGAGAAGGAGGGCACACGAGAGGAGGGAACATGATTTTGAGGGCGCAACATAGGAAGGCACACGCAGAGGAGGGCGCACGGGAGGAGGGCACACGTAGAGGATAAATATGGTTTGACTTATTTCTCCTATCACTTGAGTGTGCATGCTAATTGTTTGATGAAATGCTTGATAGAAATATGGTTTGATGGAATGTAATGGTTGTAGGGATTTTTTCATAATGGGCTTGCAAAGTTCCCAAATATCACTTCCCAAGCTCAACATTCTTACCATGTGCCAAAATTGTCACTGTCTTCTATGTAATTCAAATCTTCYCTAAAATAGAGAACACATATGAGTTAAGTCATCCTTTTAAAATGCACAYAGATGGTTTTATATTAATGTGATATATATAAATAAAGGTGGAAACTTGTAGTCCTTCATACGAATAATGACATCTTGAAATCTAGCACTCCAACATCACCTTTAGATGAGAGAAACAAGCTGGCCCAAATGGCACTTCAAACATTTCCTACCTAGATTTGTAAAATTCACTTAATGCCCATAAAACATTCTTCTAGGGAAAGCCAACTATTCTAGGTTTAACAATATTTACATCCTCACAAAAGCGATGTGTCAAACTATGATAATAGATAATTTGAAGGATATCATCATCATTATGCACCTCATCATTGACTACTTGTGTAATCTATTAGGATTTTGGGGGTGGATCTTTTGTTATAGGATAAATCGGTATATGCAGACACTAACAGATCTCCCTAGATCCACCTGGATCTAGAACAAAACAGGACAGGACATGACCCTTTCTCTAAGTTGCAATCATCGAATCTACTATCAGGAAGGGACGAATGGCATACCTTTATATCACTTCCTTAGGTCTCTGTTGTTCCTACTTCTCTCCGATGCTCTTGTGAGATCAGGTCCAAGACAACAAAAATCAACCAAAGTGAATATGACAAAGTATATTCAATATCAACCTTTGCATATGATCAAGGAGTTATGCAATAAAATAAGAATAATTTTATGGAAAATGGACATGTCACTATATCATATTAAACGAAAGTAGAAGATACAACCATATCGCCTTGATGTCGCAAGATTCCTTTCAGTGGTCCTTGGTTCCAACACACACACTTTCTCTACACTTGCATGAAGAAGGTCCAGTATGACTTGATAGACAAATGGGGTCTTCAAGCTTTAATTCAAATAGGGTTCCTCACACAATTCTTTCATCAATTCTCTATTCAACCTTGCTTAACCTCTTCCTTGAGAAACCCTTCATTGTATAGGAGAAGGAGAGATGGTTAAAGGGATGAGGATGATCCCACTAAATCTTAGAAGTCAGTAGGATGCCAACCATGCGAATGCCAACTCATTTTCTAGAAGATCCTCTTTTAGAACCTTCGTAA
>SNQJ01S0231594.1:0-14188 GCA_010110895.2 Picea sitchensis
ATTGAATATTCTTCTTGGACTTTAAGGTGATTCATTTTTAAGGCCTGCAAGTACCCCCTTTCATTGAATATTCTTCCTAAACTTCAAGGTTCCAACGTAAAATATCTTTCTCGGAGCTTGAAATAATCACTGTGTATTTATTATCTTTAGAGATTACATTTACTTCATGCTCTTACACAACCATAAGATGCACTTCTTGGGTTTTCCATTTGACTTCTTATTATAGAGTTGATAGGTTCTAGTGATGTTTTACATATTTATACCATGTGTTTGTCATTTCTAACCTTACACTCTTTTAAGTCTTGGATATCCCAAATAGGGTGATGCCCAACCCATGCAATTTTTTCCCAAAATCTAGCTAATATTCTTTTATTTGTGTATAAAAAACATATAATATGTTCATAAATCCATTATTTTGGATAATATGTAGATGGATGAATCCTTTTGCAAAGGATTCATGTCCAATCATGGAGGTGGGTCTTTGTCATGAGGGAATTTATTCTTGTAAAGATTAATTTAGAGGTTCTCAATGTTTTCAGTTAGAAATATCCAATATACCTTTTGATGCATGCAGGTAGAATGGGCCCATAATACACATTTATGAACATGCACTAACATGCACACACAACTCAACTCCATTAATAAACAACAATACAAAGAACATGCACATACAAAGATCATCTTAGATCTATGCCACAATCAAAAGGGACTAACTATCGAGTCACAAAGGAGTGAATACTCATTCTCATTAATAATATAAGTATACATAACAAATTACATCTAGATCAAAACACCTCAATTCTCTAGCTCCCAACCTTATTCAACAACTAATATATTCATATTATATTCTCCCTGGCTACATTTAAACTTTTCAAGCAAAGTTGTGGCTCTTGACCCTCAGTGCTTTTTATCCTTCATCTCTCCTTTTGGACAAACTTCCCCTTTGGGCCAACTCCATCTTTCATCTATCCATCTTGGCCAATTTCCCACTTGTGTAGTCTTGTATTTCATTTCTCAATCTAGACCATTGTTTTATTTGGGTTGTTGTTACTTTTCATCTCTTCATTTGGGCCAACAACTCAATTTCACACAATTTCCTTCTCGTTATCCTCTCCTTATCTTGCCTTTTCATATTCTTTGTGACCTTTGACCTTCTTTCACGACCCTTGATCTTCTCACACATGTGTAGTTTTTTAGTGATCTTCCCTGCAACCTTTGGCTTTCATGTGTGCTTTAGGCTCTACAAGTGCTTGTCCTTTTATCATCCTTTTTTAGATTTGTCCTCTTCTCCATTGATGCCAATTTGTATTGTTTTGTTATTTGTCTTCGGTTTTCTTCGTCAATGTCTTCCACACCATCTTTATTGTTGTCATGGAGACTTCTTTTGTGGTCGTTTTCCACCTCTCCATATTTGACATTATCTACACAATCTTTGCCTCCATCATTTTTCTCAAGACTTCCAGACTTCTTTTATGGTTTTTGTCCATTTCTCTATAAGTGCACACCATCTTTGTTATTGTTTTCATTGACCTTCTTGGCATCATTATTAACAACCTATTGGTGATGACCTTCCCCTTCATCATTAGCAACCTCTCATTGTCAGTGCACTTTTTGTTCGTCGTTGACTACCTATCTCCATTGACAACTTCTCTTCGTTTTCGATGAGTCTCGCTATCTATTAATGGGTTTAATGTTGGTGGCTTATAGGCCTATGGTATTGGGTAACCCATGGTATTAAAATGTGATGAAGCCTATTTAAAGAATTGAATATATCCATCGTAAAATTCCTTGGGTGACATGTTTTATAGCTAGCTTGGCTAGATTAGCCTAAGTGCATGAAGATATATCTTTCAAAGATGGTTTTCCTCGTAAAGGGTTTCCAGGGTAAAAATATCTTGTGCATTTTTTGATTTCTTTGTGATTGTTGATGTTACTTATCTTGCCATGGGTTTTATATTTGGTATAAGATCAAGGAAAACCTGAACTCTTTAGTGGGAGTGGTTTGATGATGGGAGCCATGGACATGGTAGATGGCATGCAGGTAATGAAACAAGTAGATTCTTCAAGCATCACATGCTTGGACATGCAATTTTAAGCATTTATTTTGGAGTTGTAAGTTAATCACATGTAAATGGGCATATGACTATAATACCTGTTTTGACATATGTACCTTTGGCTTTATGAATGACTGATGTAAAGTCTAGATGTAGACCTAGGTGATAGGGGGTATGTTGTATTTTGAGATGCCCAATTAATAAACTTTGAGGTGGGTATTTGGTTAGACCAAGTCGAGTTTAAAGGGGGAATGTTGGGTTGATCTTGACTTGATCATTGATGGGTTTATCGTTGGTGGCTTACGAGCCCATGGTATGGGATAACCTATGGTATTTGCATGTGATGAAGTCTATTTAAAGGATTGAAGAAATCCATTGTAAAATTCCTTGAGTGGATTATTCTTTAACCGACTTGGCTGGATTGGCCAAGGTGAATGAATATTTATCTTTGAAAGCTAGTTTTCTTAGTAAAGGGTTTCCAAGGTAAAAACCTATTGTGCATTTTTTGATTGTTGATGTTTCTTTTCTCGCTATGGGTTTTTCATTTGGCATCAGAGCAAGGAAAACATAGACTCTCCAACGAAATTGGTTTGATGATGGGAGGCATGGCGAGAGTAGATGGTATGCAGGTAATGAAGCACATAGATTCCTTGATAATCACATGCTTGGCCATGCAATTGTAAGCATTCATTTTGGAGTTGTAAGTTATTTACATGTAAATGAACATATGGTTGTAAGCCCTATTTTGTCATGCGTATCCCTGGTGTAAAGTCTAGACATAGAACTGCGTGATAGAGGACATGTTGTGTTCCTTGATACCTAGTTAATAAAGTTTGAGGGGGTAGGTAGTTATCCCAAGTCGAGTTTAAATGGGTGAATGTTGAGTTAATCTTGACTTGGTCATTGATGAATTTATTATTGTTGGCATACCGACCAATGGTATTGGGTAACCCAACACTATCGACAACCTATCTTTGTTGATGACTACCTCATCTTGGGGAAAAATCTATCATTAACCTTTCTCTCGTTGGTGTCTTCCATTCATATGTTGTCCTTATATTTGCACTCTTCCAAGGCCTCTTTTTTCTCTTTACATTACTCTTCTTCAAATCATTATTACAAGTGGCTCTTCTTGGGTCTCTTCTTCGAATCATTATTACAACTGGCTCTTCTTGTCTCTCTTCTTTAAATCATTATTACAATTGGGTTTTCTTGGGTGTGTGCATCCTCCAATGTAATCATATGAATCCATCAAGTATATTTGATTCCTTGTGTTTTTCAAAGGACCGATCTTCAAAAGATATGCTTTATCCTATCATATCATGTAATTTGTATACAAGGAACTCTCAAGGAGCAAAGATAAATGCATCTTTCCATCCATGTATATCTCTATAGAAATGTATGTAACAAAGGACCCCTCCCTAGGGATTTAAGCTTTGGATACAAGAGACACTCTTTACGTGAGAGCTTGATGGAAAGCCAATAAATATATAAATGCAGACATGACAAACCAAAAAAAAAAACATGTATTGCATGTTGGGTTTAGAGTCTAGTTGTGCTAGTTGAGAGACAGACTCATATGAGCAACATCGAGACACAGAGCCATAAAAGAGAAAAAATGCTTTGTGAAATTGTAATAAGTGGATACCCGATGCACATTGTACATACTTTCCCTCCTGTAAGACTTTTGTCTTGCTTAAATCCTCAAACACAACGCAATGAATGAAAAAGAGAATAGTTTCAAACAAATCATCATGGATAATGAATGAATAAGATGCATTTCTTTTCATTTTCTCTTTTCTAGAATGAACATGATTTTGGAGTCTTATTGTAATGTAATCTTTATTTATAATAATAATAATAATAATCTAATTTTAAGATCACATGGAAGCCATACACCAAATTGATATATGAGACTCCAACAAAACAATCAAATAGATAAAATAAGGAATATGGAATTGTAAAATCAATACAAATAAGATATTATAATAATAATAATGATAATAATCTATTTTTAAGGTCACGAGTAAACTAGACACCAAATTGGTGTATGAGATCTCCTCCACCTAAAAATTTTATATAGTTAATAAAAAATCTGAAAATTAATTTAAATATAGCTCAATACTAGGTGTAGTTATTATCACCTTAATCTCAGAAGATTATAAAATCAATGCAAATGAAATATTACAATAAACATAATTAATAAGGTGTCCGAAAATTGAGACAAATATAGCTGTCTGGGTGGTGTAGTTGGTTATCACGTTAGTCTCACACACTAAAGGTCCCCAGTTTTTTGGGCTCAGACATTATTCTATGTTTTTACTTTGAAGTTTTCTTTTCAACGAAAAAAAATTGTTCGGTTCAGACATCGTCTACTGCTCTATATTCGCTTTTGATGGAAATTTGCGTGGTTGGCTTACATGTTTTGGAGGGAATAAATAAGTCCTCTCTCTATTTACTTTGAATATCTCTTTTCAACAAGTATTAGTCAAATCTGTACAAAGTCCTTTAAAATAGCGATCTCTACTTTCTATTTTATTGTTTGTTATATTATGGAGAATATTAGTCAAATATGTACACAGTTTATTATAAGAAAATAGCGATCCCTACTTTCTATTATTTCTATTTTATTTTATTGTTTTTATTATTATTATTTTTCCTTATATTATAAGAATATTTATAAAATATATAAACAATTGTTTTTTAAATATTATTGTTATAATAAATAAAATAAATTGATAATTCATCATTTTAGTTATGATGAAGAGGAGTTATAAAAATTAACTAAGAAAGGGAATACATTAACTATTACAAAAGGATTTGCATGCCCAGGCATCTTCCTACTTTCCTTTACATACTGACTCTCCTCTACAAAAGTCTCTACAACCGTTTATAACCCCAAACTCATGTTGTAGTCATTAATCTTCACATTGACAAATGTACAATCCTTCATTCTTAAAATAATTTAAATAATTTGAATTAGAAAAAAATTATACAGGCTTAAAAAAACATGTCTTTTGCACTATGTGGTTGGCATAACATAATGTGTATAGCATGGCTTGGCATGATTATGGTTACCTTATAATGTGATGCTTTATATCTACCTGTTTTGGTTTGTCCTTACTATGCTAAGGATTGAATAGTTCTTGTGTGTGGATTGGAAAATGTAACATAAATTAGATCAATGTTGGTTTTAAGCATTTATTTTCTTTGTTAAATTGTCTTATTTTCTCATCGTTGTTACTTGTATAAACCATGCAAACATATATTTAATTTATATAAATGTCAAAACTAACAAATTCTAAGTATATATTTCAATTTATATAAATTTTAAAGCAACAAATTTTAAGGTAGGGACTAGCTTGAAAACAATTGTAAATCAACCGATCTTTGGATATGGGATAAGAAGAAACTCCTCTTTGAGATTCTTGTTACACTTGTTATTCTTTATGGATGTGAAGTCTGGAGATGTAGTATCTCTCGTGAATCCTGGAGAAAGATAGAGCAAATAAAAAATAATTTTATAACCTATAATCTCAAAATTAAAGGAAATATGCCCTATCCCATCCTCCTTTTAGAGGCAAGTCTTTCCCCATTGGAAACACGACTATGACTAGATACTCTATGTATAAGAACAAGTTAAACTACATGGAAGACAAGAGGATTCCTAAAATTGCTTCATAATCTAGTTGTAACCACCATCGACTCAAGTGAGGATGGCATAAAGATGCTCAGTCGTCGCTAAACTATTGGGGAATCATGGAAGACACCATTTTGCAGAATAAGGATACTATTAAAAACATCATCAAATCAAAATTTAAGGAGAAAATCTGGTGTGATAAAGAGTCAGAGGAAAAAATAAAATTAAGGTATTATAAGGATGTAATCAACCATAATCTAGAAGATCAAAATTATCTCTCTGTTTTAACAAGTGTAAAGAGAAAACAAGCATTGCTAAGATAAGAACAAATTGTCACAAGCTCCATAGTGAAACTAGGCGTTGATAATTTCCTAAAATGCCTTGGAATGAAAGAGTGTGTAACCTTTGTGATACTAAGAAGGTTGAATATGAAAATCACTTTCTCTTATATTGTCCAACCTATACCCAGATTATATCTCAATTTCAAAACATTCGTCACACTACCAACCTTCCTAACCTTTTAATTCAACAAAACTATGGTGATCTTAGAAATCTTCTCTTAATGATTTTCGAGCACAGAAACAAAATTCTAAAGAATTGCAAGTAATCCCTTACCCTCTTACGGAATGATAGACCAAGTCGATCTCACTGGACGTTTAATCATCATCATCGTCATCATATAAATTGTTTTTTTTTGTTTTTTTTTAATGTTTTTTTCTTTCTTTTATAAATTGCATTTTTCTTAAGCTATCACGAACCTTTTTTATAATATCAAAGGAGAAAATACATCTAGCGTGTTGTTGGTTTTCCTCTTGGGAAATTAGACCAACAACAATATAACTATTTTTTAGGATTTATAGTGTTAATGTTGCCAAAATATAGCCAATCATTGTTTACATAATTACAAAAATGAAATTGTCATTTCTCAAAAGTCTAGTATCTAAATAGGTGCATGGCTAGCCTATCATAACCTATTGAGAAAACAAAAAAAAGAAAATTAAGCAGGTGGAGGAGGCACGGTTTCCTTAGGAACTTGTTGGTTTTCTTCCCTGAGATCGTTGAGGTCCAGATCCACACCTTATTCTTCCAAGAGAGTAATTTTCTGGTCCACAACTCTGGTCTGTAGTTGGAGGTATTTCAATTGAAGCAAAATTCATTGTAAACCGTGTTTCTTTCTACCATCAATTTCCCCAACAAAGTCTTCATATGCCAATATAAATTAAATGTTTGGTGGTACTTCGTCTTTCTGGACTGCAAGGTGCCAGTGTCTGAGATCCATGGAGTAAATTCTTTGACAATTTCTTCATTGTGGGTCAGAGTTCTATCCAATCGAGAATTTTCCTCAATGAGCTCCAACTCTACTACAATCTTAGGGGGAGTATGAGTGCAAAAAGCATCAAAAGCTTCCATGGCTTCTTGTTGATCCTGAGGTATCGATAGTCTCTTTCTATGATGAAATCCTCTCCTGATAAACCCCCATCCCCACCGCCCCACCCCCTTAGCCATGAGATATTATAGGAAGAAAAAATGATTGCGAGCATAATCATTACTCGTCCAGGGATCGGAGGTGAAGCCAGGAATCTAGGGTAGCCGGGGGGGCTTGAGGAGATCATTGAAAGGGTTGCAGAGTGATGTTGATGGATAACATCACATCCTTTGTATTTCTTGTGCCTCGAGTCATGTAAGGCCCTCTCTATTTTAGGACTCAAAATAAATAAATATTTTCTATAATCTCCTACTAAAATGACTGAAATTTAGTTTAGAATTTCTTTCATGATTTTTTATACTAGGAATAAACAACAACAACATACTAACGATAACAACATAACATCATAACAACAACAACAACAACAACAACAACAACAACATAATAACAACAACATAATAACGACAACATAATGATAACAAAACAACTGGTAAAATACATACCTCAACCTGCAGGTTGGTTGATTCAACCCCTGGTTCACTTGTTCTTGTGCTGGCCCAAACTGCCCAATTGAATATTAACCTCCCAACCAACTAGGAATAGCCTCTTTGGATCCCTAGCTCCATGAATCCTTGCGATTTCCTGGCCCTCAAACCCAAAGTTCCCAACAACAACAGTGCCCTGTGAGATTTCCTCAAAACAATTGTTCTTCCAATTTCCTCCTTCTTCCATATTTCCTTCAGAATTTCTTCGTCCTCCTTCTCCAATTTTTCCCAAAACAAAATACCCCCCCTTCCAAGTGATCCCCCTCTTCCTTATCCTCTTCTCTCAAATCCCCCCTCATTAATTCCCCAACAACCTTCTCCCCCCATTAATTCCCCAACAGCCTTATCCTCCCATTAATTACTTCACCTACCTTTTAATAATAAAATAATAAAAAGACTCATTTAATTTATTTTAATAATGAATTAAATTTAAATTAAAAACTATGATAAATAATTAATTAAATTGGGTTGTTACATACACCCACCCTTCAAGAAAATTCATCCCGAAGTTAGAGTAATTTACAATACAAGGGTAATGACACATGATTCATACATCCACATCAAATAAATAACATCATCACTTTAAAACACTTATACATACTAGTGTACATGTGCAAGGCATGCATGTGTAACTAGTGTTGCGCCTCTTTCGTCACCTTGGTGAGAAAAATAGAGGTGCTTGCAAGCTCAGTTGGGTCTACTGAGCAGGACTACTGTAAAGAAAAGAGTTAGGGAAAGAAAATAAAAACTACAATTAAGAATTAAACTAAGAGATGCAATAAAAACTAAATTCATGAGCATAGGAACATAGAAACAAAAAGAACCATAAGACCCATGTCACCAATGTTTGAGGCTGATCTATTAGTGAAAACAAAGCACCAAGAAGAAAGAGGACTATGAGTCCCTTCTTCCTCCAAGGGAGGGCTCTTGGACCCCCACTAGCTAGCTCTTTTTACAACAAAGAAAAATGGAAAATGGTTATGAAAGAACTCTTTACAAATCCACTCAATGTGTGAGGTGGATTGTCCAATGTTATGGTGTCAATATGCTCTTGACAAGGATGGAATCCTCAAGATAATAGGGGCAGCATAACATTACTTTGAATTCCTTGAGAAAATGAGGTGCATCCATGGCTTTTTATAGCATTCATTTGGGTTATTGTTTAACTGCTTTGTAGTGTGAAAAGAGGCCAATTAGGGCATTCTTAGGTCTTTGACCAGCCCACCAGTCGGATCCAGTCCAGATTTGAGGGTCAAATCGGCTTGGGAGCTGAACCATAAGTGGGTGGGAGTCCGACCACTCTCATAAATGCGTTTTTTAGCAAGTGCGTGGATTTTTGCGCTAATAGTCGCACATCGTGCGCCTGTGTGTGAATTTTGCGTTCCTGTTCCGCGCATGTGCGCGCGCCCAATGCCTGCATAGCGCTCTTCAATTTTTCACTACTTTGTATAGTTTTTTGACCTTTTTGAATGCTGTGGTATTAATTCAGGTCCATGGATGACTTCATCACTGTTTAACGATGCTGAGTTCTTGTAACCATGTGCGGACGAAATTTCAGTGATAACAGATGCCCCCTGATGGATGAGGTTAGGAGCATACGTATAGCTGAAATCCATCAATGTTTCTGCTACTGAGAATGTTGTTGTAAGAGAGAGCAGTAGTGGGATCGTCCAGAGTGATCCGTTGGAGGGAAAAAGGAACCGGTAGGACCTGACCTTCCATGAGGTGTGTAAAAATAGAAAATTGTGTACAAACGAGGTGGGCATGCCCCATGCTCGTGTCATGTAACTCTGAAGAAAAAGATGACTGAAGTGTTGGTGTAGACAACTGTAGCGCCCTCAGGGGCGGTTGTGATACAGGAAGAAGACAATTATGCAAATGAACATGCTCTGAATAGTAGGCAATGATCGTGGTAATAAGTAGCAGCGATTATGTGGGCATTGATGGCCCGACCAAGTTCATAGGTCTTCAGCAAATAAAATAACTAATTGCAATAGTCGCAAAGTAAGACCCACCATAACATGAGAAAGTGTTGGCGTCAAATGTTAAAGGGGTCAACGACAGCAGGGAGAAATAGTGTTTCACCCTGTGTCGTCTGAGATCTCTCATTGAGTGGATAATGAGAATCAAGATATTGTCGCCCTTGTGGAAACTGTGTTGATGTCGACAAAAAGGGGGACACGACTCCCAAAAGCAAATGGCTTCGTGAAATCTACTGAGGTGAGGAAGTGGCAGAGGTACATGGACGAAGTTAAGATGTGGGAAGACTCAAGACTGCCCTTGGTTGGAGTATGTGTGAGAGAAAAAGTGGCTGCAACCGTTCAACGAGGTCGAGTGTTAGGGGGACGACAAGACCGGGGATAAGTTGTGCCAGAGGCAGGACAAGGTGAACAAATTCAGAGGGCAGAGGTAAGTGACATGTGGGGTACTCTGAAGATATGGACGATGCCGACAAGGGTGGATGAAAAGTAGTGCCCCAACCAAGGGTGACATGGGTTACGGTTGGTCAAAAAAGGAAAGTAGGTCGCCCAAAGGTGACGACAAAAAGGGAATGTAATGACTGGAAATAAAGGCGTTTGTACAATAAATAACGAATAATTTTGGGGAGAAATGTACAAATACAGAAACGGGTGCCCCAGTGTGATATGGGTGGCCCATGCAGGGCATAATTTGCTTGGAAAACTGATAAAGGCTGGGGGCCCTATTGGTGAGTTTCTGTATGAGGTAGGTGAAATGAAGGGAGATTTGCATATGGGCAAACTGATTGTGGATGAAATGGAGGGTTCATGATACTGTGGAGGTGCAGGCAAAAAATAGAACCGTGAAGAGATAATCTGGGAGTCCATGTGGGAAAGCTAGCAAAATGAGGAGAAGGATTATGTGGTTGATTCACGACATGATGAAAGACTATCGAGACTCTCATCCCTAAAGGGTTTTGAAAAACAACATGAGTGTCAGAAGTGTCAGAAGGTGCTATGAATGGGACAACTCATGTGGGTAAGAATGATATCGGGTGACAGTACCGAAGATGCAAATGGAGGTGTGGGTACTGCAGAGCTGGGAATGGNCAGAGGGAAAGACTACATGCCAGTGTTGAGTATATACCTGAAGGTGTTGTGCCAATGTATGATGATCAAGTACCTGCACACATGAAAACCAAATACCCAAAGTGAACAATATCGGAAGAGAATCGAATATATGAGTATGTATTTGATAAGCGTGAATATGCGCATGCGTACCTGACCAAGGTATGAAAAAAAAAGGCGCCCCGGGGGCTCAGGATGAAAAGAGGCACAGGGACTGTTGTGATGTAGATGACGGGATGTTGATCCCATGGCTGAAGATGGATCGAAAAATGGACACCGTGGGCTCCCGGAATGGTGAGTGGAAGTTTGACAAAAAGGCCTATATATAGTTGTAGGGCCCACATTGCCACCTCATTTGTACCTTCTACAATAGTGACTAGACGAGCAGTTTTTAGAGGAGATTTGGAGATTAGGAGAGGACGAGGCATCCGATTGGCGATTAGCGAGCGTCAGGTTAGTGGTCTGATCATCCTGCATAGAAACAAGATTTCATTTTTTGGGCAGGGGTTGTATGGAGGGCCGTATAGAGGGATTTTGGGGATGTGGGCCCCATGTGCGCGAGCGATCTGGAAGTAGGCGCACACACGTGCGCGCCTGCCCACCGGATAGACGTGCATGAGGGCGCTGGTGAGGGAATTAAAGGCATGCACTACGTGCATGCCTATCGGCTGTACAGTTGCGCATTTGTGCGCGACTGTGGCGTGGACAGGCGCGCACAAGTGCGTGCCTGTGTAGGTAACAGGCGCACCTGAGAGCGCGCCTGTGTAGGTAACAGGCGCGCCTGTGAAGAAAACAGGTGCACATACGTGTGCACTTGTGTAGTGAACAGGCGCGCAGGTGTGCACGCCTATGGGTTGAAACAGCCACGCCTTAGAGGCAAAGATGACGGGTGTAAATTGATCTTTTGTGATGTTGTTGATGGTCTCGTGGGCTGATATAAGACTCTTTGTTGTGGCTGTAGGTGGACAGTTTGCACGATGCCAGTGGGTTGGCGAGAGTGAGATTGGTCTCAGCTACGAGATGCCATGGCTATTGAGGAGCCAGGTGTGCGAGCGACTTTGGTAGCTTGTGGGTTGCTAAATTTCTTTGAGTGCCCGTTGATACGGGCGCAGGAGTATCTCCTACAGTTCCTGATCCAGATGTGGAGTCCGGAGCTGCATTGCTTCCTTGTGTGAGGAGAGCAGATCCTGTTCACTGCAGTGGAGGATGTGTACTTCTTGACTGGGCTCCCGTTTCGGGGTGTGCCCCTACCGGCGGAGCCGGTGTTACCGAGGGACCTGACCCTAGCGACCGTTGGTCGGAGATACTGTTCAAGTCAGAACTTTATGTCCGAGACGGTTGTGAGCATTGGGTCGATAGATGTCCTGGCGCATCGCTGTATAGCAGCAATGATTTTGAGAGTATATGGGTCACTGGCGACCCAACGAATTAGTGGGGGCCAGTTGTTGGTGATGGGGAGAGTGTTGGCCGGCGAGTAGTTTGCCTGGGGGCTTACGCTGCATGTGAGGATGGTGGGGCAGTTGGACCACTGTCGGTCCACAGATACGGGGGATTTTTCCTTCGGGTCCATCCTGGTGGCCTGGTTCCTGAAGAGGGTGCCGATGTTGCGCCCGAGGATTCTATTGGGCGCGCCTGGGGCGTGAGAGCCGTGACTGAGGCGGTGGTCGAACGTGTTGCTGCGTCATGGTGGTGGCGAGGGTGGTGACTTTTTTACTGCACAAGTGGTGCAGGTATGGCGTCAGATGCCGCAGGTGATACTTTGGTACCCCTATGCCGGGGTTGACTTTTGGGATGATCCGAACATGGTGCTACCTCCAGGGGAGGTTTTTGACCATCGAGGTATGTTGATTTGATGATGTTGATATGTATGTTTTGTGTTTTTTGAGATAGCATGCCTTATGTATATGATATAGAGGATAATACTATCTGGTGTTTGTTTACATGTGAAGATGTGGCACCTCGTGGGCGCGAGGTGGAGTTGCAGAGAGCGTCGGAGAGACCGTCGCGGGGAGAGATACGTCGACGTGAGGACATCGCGGTGCGACCAGCTGAGCCTGAGAGGGCAGCGAGGAGGCATCGGTTTGATGACCCTGGTGCTGGGCCATCACACGCTCCTCCGGCGGCTGCCGGAGCTGATTTTGAGGACATACGCCGTTGTCTGGAGACGGTGTTACAGGATGTGTCGGAGGGCATATGGTCATGCATCCAGGATGAGACTTTCCTGGAGCAGTGTGTGGGGGTGTCGCCGCCATGGTGGGCCATAGTACGACGGACAACAGTGGTTGTTGTGCTGACGACCGATCGACTGCCGCCGGGGCAGGAGGGGCCACCAGGGGGGGGACCACCACCTCCTAGGGAAGGTGGTGGTGGGCTGCCACCGCCTGAGGGAGGAGCAGGCGATGGTGCGCTAGAGGCACCATGAGTGGTGCTCTGATGAATTTGATGTATTTATATTTTTTGTATATATTCTGGTGAGCCCATTTTGTACCGAGGTGCTGCATTGGCCTGTGGATACTTGTATTTTTGTATGTAAACATTCAGATGGCATGTTGGACCTTTATATATACATGAGTATACACATTTGAGATCTAAGTGGTGTTTACATGTTTTTAGTTAAGGTTTTGATGATGTCTATTCTATATATATGTTGTGACAGGTTTTTTGTTTGATATGTTTATGTATGTGTAGAGGTAGCTTGATGTGATATTTGCCAGTCTAACACAATATTAGCTAGGTTGTCCGTAATTTGATTCAATTGTCTTGGAATATGTGTAAATGTAATGGAATCAAAATGTCGAGATAAAATCCTAACCTGCAGGTATTTGCGAAAGAGGCAAGGATCACGGACGCGGTACACATTGTTGAGCTGGAGTACGACTAGTTGAGAGTCAAGGAAGACGCTAAGGTGACGAATACGATGATGTTGGGCATCGGCCAGGAGGCCAATGACGGTGGTGTATTCGGCTTGGTTGTTGGTTGTTGATCCCAAACATATGCCACTCGAATGGAGCATTTCATGTGAGGGGGTGTAGAGAGCCCAAGCCGCCGAAGCGAGATTTTGTGTCCAACGGCTGGCGCCGTCGGCGTAACCGATGTGGTAGGCTGGTGGAGGAAGCATCTGTCAATAGAACAAAGGATAGTTTAGACGTGAGGGAAGGAAAAAAGATTAAAAATGCTAGAAAAAAAAACCTAAAGTAGAATGACTACGTTTAAGCGTAAATTTTTTTAAGTATAACCCGTTGACGGGTTCTTTGAGAGAGAGGCCTTCAGGGGAGGCCAAGATGTATGCGCCTTTGGTGAGGCAATGTTGGATAATGTATGGGCCATGCCAGAGTGACTCGAATTTTCCGTGGCCAAAGGTATCATGAGCGATATCGTAAGCCAGGATAAGGTCGCCTTTGCGAAATGAGTGAAGGTTGACATGGCGATCAAAGGTA
>SNQJ01S0231595.1:0-14187 GCA_010110895.2 Picea sitchensis
TAGTCATTATCCAGTCTCATATATTTTAGGGGAGAATATTCCACCTGGTGAATATTCTCTTTCAGTTGACACTTCAGTTTGACTAATTGAGTTGAGTTTAGATGTTGCATTGGGATCATCACCATGCAACATTGGGATCATCACCATGCCAATTCGACCTTGCCTTGGTATAATCACCAGAGTGGCGCATTATCCTTAATTCCCTAAGTTAACTCCTCACTACTCTCTGTTCAGTCAGTTAACTGAAGACTAGTTGACTAGTTAACTTAACTAGGTGGCAGTTCACTCTCATAACTTCCTGAGAGACTATAATAGATGGAAGTTCACTCCCGTAACTATTGGTGTGTGTCCAGATCACTCTAGACCACCACTATGGCGACTTGGTTCACCTCAAGTAGAACTCATTGAGTTATACAGAGTATATCATGTGTAAACTATTCATTTTTCATAACGGTTAATGAGAATTCTTCCATTCTTTCTCTCCTTCTTCTTCTTTTTCCAATTCTCTCTGCAAATGTGTGTATTGTTGTTTAGATAGATCTATTATATGCAGGTTCAACACATTTACAAAAGGTACTTATGAGTCAATGTTGTCATAAGACATGTTTATTGTTGTGAATTGCAACAACCAAGTGCGTTTTAACTTGTCTAGTGTTTAGAGAGGTCATTGTTGCATGCTTTAGCTTGGTAATTGAACATATACATTGAAAATTGTTTCTTGTTTTGAGAAGGTACAACAATTACCTTACAATCTCTTTCTCCTTCCTAGACCAACTAACCGATGATCAAGATAGGTGTTGGTAGGATTGGATCTTAAACTTTCTATTTGATCCCTTGAGGTCAGCAAGGAAGCCTCCCTTTTGGTGGACCTCCTCCATCACTAAAACAGGGGAAGGTCCTACTTAGGTGACAGTAGTAGTTTCTTCCATAGTTATGCAACATTTGGGGATCTTGTGGTGGGATTTACATGAGTACAAATCCTGGGATAACAGGATGAGAGACAAATATTCCCTTGGCAAATTGTTGGATTTGAATATGAAGGAAATAATGAATGAGGCCTAAGTTAGACATCTCAAACTGACACATGATTAGACTTCACATGGTTGATAAAAATTGTGATTACTTCCAGTGACAAGTAGGTCATCAACATAGAGAATAAGGATAAGGAGTTCCTATTTACATGTTTAACATATACATTGGGATTAGATTGACACCTAGAGAAATTGGAACCAAGGCGAGTTTGTTTTATACCATAAAGTGACTTCTTGAGGCGAGAAATAATGTAGGAGTCATTTTAATCAAAACCAAGTGGTTGTTCCATGTAGATTTCTTCATTCAAGTCTCCATGTATAAAGGTGATTTTGGCATCCATTTGATGCACTTCCCAACCTTGAGAAAAAGTGAGTGAAAGAATAAGTTCGACAAAATCCATCTTTGCAACATGGGAAAATGTTTTTGAGTAATCAATACCTTCAACCTATGAGAAACCTTTGACAACAAGGCAAGATTTACACTTATCCATGCTTCCATTTGTTGAAAACTTGGTTTTGTAGACCCACTTGTAATGAAAAATATTGGAACCCTCAAGAAGAGGAACAAGATCCTAAGTGTGATTTTTCAATAATGAGTCCATTTAATCTTGTATATCTACTTCCCATTCGGGTAGAACAATTGCTTCATTATAAGTTTGATGATCTTTTGTCTCAATGTGTTGTACCATTAGAGTTGAACCAACTGTATGGAACTAAGAGTGTGTCCTGCAAGGATTTTTCATATCACCAACTAATGTACCAATGACTTCCCTTATTTTATAGACCCATTTTGCAAGCAAAACAACTAGAGATGAAATATATGTAGACAAAACTATAGGAGGAGTAATTGAAGGTACATGAGCAGTAAAATGAACTATGGGAGGACTAGATGGAGGCTCTTATTTAGGTTCATCATCTAAAGAAGAAGAATCATCATTTAAAAGAGACACAAGTCCTCAAGAAGTAGAAGAAGAAAATAGAAATAAGAAACAAGAAGATGTAGGCACACATGCCAAGGCCCTAGTTCATCAAATCAAACTTCTCTCCAAAAGGTAACCTCTAAAAAGTGAGGCACAAAGAGTCAATGGGATTTTACATTTTTAGCGTAATCAACAAATATACATTGTTCTCTTTTAAGTTGCATTGACTTATGCTTTTCATAAGGAATACAAGGCCATACTTCACAATTAAACACTTTAAAATGACTTTCAACATGATTGATCTTAGACAAAGCTTCTTTTGGAGTTAGATTCATTATAGCTTTTGTAGGAGTATGCTTCAAGATATAATTAGCACAATTGATTTCTTCTGCCCAAAACTAGGGTGCTAAGTTCTTGGATTGAACCATATAATTAGCCAATCCTTTACGTGTTCAATTCTTACATTTAGCTACTCCATTTTTCTATGGAGTGTAAGGCATTGCATGTTACGTTTGAATGCCAATTTTAGAGAAGATTTCAATGAAGTTTTTTTTAACATATACTCCACCATCATCAATATGAATTCTCTTGATTCAATGTCCTAATTTCTTTTCAACCAACCTTTTCAAAACAACAAAGAGATTGGAAACTTCAGTTTTGAGTTTTAAGAAGTAGACCCATGTGCACATAATGTGATCATCAATGGAAGTGATATTGCTCATGCATCTGAAAATCGTGGAGTGAGGAATGGACCACTTATGTCATTGTGAACCAACTCAGGTGGTTTGTGTGCTTGCCATGAATGACTAGATGGAAAATGATTTGTGTGATGTTTACCCAAGATATGACCTGGAAAACACCATTATTACAAGAGAAAGGAGGTAGTCCATGCACCATTTGATGCTTTGAGAGTTGTTGCAAGTAGTGGTAGTTCAAATGACCAAATTGCTCATGCCAAAATTTGCTCAAGTGATAAATGTGAGAAATGAAGATGGTGATAGGTGATGAGGGTGCAAAGATTTCAAGTTTGTATAATCTTGAAAAATCATAAACATGCACTAAATCTATTACAATAGTTGGATCCTATCGATCTATGATTACAACATCGTGAGGAAAAAATTCAATGGTTTTCCATCACTAGAATGAGTAATTTGAAAAATAGAAAATGGGTGTATGAGGAAGATAGGTCCCTGGAAATCTACAAAAATGAGGATGAACCATACATGTGTGTAAACAAATCTACTTTCATTGCATCATATCAAAAATAATTGAAATCACTCATGAAATTGCGAAGAGCATTGAAAAATACATAGCCTCAAAAATGGCACCCAAATCTGAGTTTGTATGGCTGAGCTATCTCAATTTGAAGTTTTCCTCCAAAATTTAAAGATGAGTCCCTAGGGGTCTCTGAAGTTCCACATGGCAGTCCCTGACTGGTCATGTGGTGTTGATTGTGTAGGTTGATTATGCAATATGATGAGTTAGTAGAGATAACGCAGTAGGGGACTATGGTATTGAGGTTGTAGAGTATCGATGTGGCATCTTTAGGTTATACCATGTGTCAAAAGGTGTTGATGTTGAAAAATTTTGATGATACATGGAGGTTGATTGTATCATCGATTGTGCACTATGGTACAAACATGTGACAATGGCATGGAATGGTGGGTGCATTGGTAGGTGGAAAGGGAACACATAAAGGAGGGCGCAATTGTATCAAGGAGGGGCCACTATCCAAGGAGAAGGGAAAGCGAGAGTTGGGTTGGTGACCGATGAAAAGAGTGAATGGCCATTGGGAGTGGTAGTAAAGGTGGTGGTGTGGGAACTTGATCAATGACTAAAATGGTAAAGAGTGGTTATAGGAGGGATGGTTGTGTGGGATAAAGGGGGCGGTGGGGGTAGATTTAGGGTAGATTTAGGAGTGCAGGTCCCAATGAAGATGTAATGAACAAGGAGTAATAAGGGGTTGGCTAGGGGGAGTATTAAGGGTTAGGGACCACCCTAAAAACTAGAGCACTGAAATTTAAGAATTATTGCTCGAATTTTTTGAATAAAAACTATGTAAGCAGTTTTGAAAGAGTGGACACTCCACCCATCATCAAGGACATAAAGCTGATAAGTTCATATAATAATATAATAGAATAGTCATTAAAATGAAGAATAAATGATAAAAATGTGACATAATAATATAATAATGCAAATAAGATACTGATAATATAAGAATATAAAAATATCCTCAAGCTGAAATTTTAAATTAAAAATCAATGAAAATGATATAATAAAGTGATATAAAAAAAATACATAGTCTAAACATTAGACTTTTTGGAGTTTTAATGGGCAGATTTTCGGATCAATTTTTACTGAAATCCGACCAAAAATTATTGGAACTCCAGATTTGAGTGATTGAATATGTGAAATTCTAGTGCTCCAAAGATTTTTTCAGGATGTTGAATCCATTTATACATTCAAAAATGAAATTTAAACAACAAAAAATGGTGATTTCACCAAAAATTTGTTTCGATAAAAAAAAGTTAAAAAATGAAATGTTTATACAACTCCTTAAAAAAAACATAAATTTGAATAAACCACCACACTGTCTTCCCATAAAAATGGTAAAAGACAATTGGTATCTACTACAATTGTAGACGGGATAGTTACCCTCCCTTGACCTCCTTTTCACCATGGTAGCCACAATAATGCCCTATTTGAACTTGGGGAAACAACACATTTGAGATCAAGTAAAATGCGCCAAATTGCTCAATTGAGAGTGGATTCACAGTCGTAATAAGTGAAAAATTTTGAACCCTATCAGAGTATTGTCTGCTGCTTTCATAGCTCAATTGGTTAGAGCACCCGTTTAGTAAGCGAGAGGTCATGAGTTCAACTCTCATTAAAAGCATTTGTTGATTCTCTCTTCTTCTCAAAGACAAAAGAGTTGAGGCAATCAGTTCTCCAGATGAGCATTATCTCGTGCTTTTGTTATTTCATTTTCGGTTTAGGCTCTATTCCAGTGATATGTTATGCAGCACTGCGTTTCCATTTCCATCTCCGTTGTATTCATAGTGTACATGAAAATAGATGATAGAGGTTTTTGTTGTTTGCAAATTTGATAAAAAATCATGGAAATTTTAAGCAGTTGTAATATCATCACTAAAAAATTTACAATACCAAAATATTTAATAATAATTTTAAGGAGTTGTAAATAAAATCATCACTGAAAATTTTACAATACCAAAATATTTAATAATAATTTTAAGCAGCTGTAAATAAAATCATCACTGAAAAATTTACAATACCAAAATATTTAATAGTTAGACACTTATCTTGATGTAAATTCATTTTCGAATCCTTATTCTAAAATAAGGAATTTTTGTTTTTTTAACATTCTAAATTATTTTAATCATTTATATAAATATGGAATATGAACTTGTTATTTCTCTAGTGAAACTTGAAATAAAATTAAATAAATGATCTTGACATTTCTATTTTTATCATATTCATTTATTAAAAAAATTATTTAAAAAATGATAATTTAATAACAATATAAGGTGTTAAATATATTGTGAAATAGAATTTTTTTTTTTCACTTAAAAAAATAGTTTGAGTGTTATTCTACTGAGAATTAAGTGAAACTTTCAAAAATACATTAGATGGTTACATTGAGCATTGATTCTATATATCTCTTATCTGGTTTATAAAAGACATTGCTAACTACTACTCTTGTGTTCATCATAAAGATACTATAATGTCCAAAATCATACAATCATTTCTACAGTTATACATCCATATCAACACTACATAAATAGTATCTAAAAGATAAATGACCACTTATGAAACTGACAGTTAAAACACTGGAAGTCTATCTGCATGGATAATTGTTTCTTGCACAAGTTCCTCAAAATAAAGCCATCCAGAAGAACAATTCAGAGCCTTTTTAGAAAGTTGATCAGCAACAATGTTGTAGATTATGTGAACATGCATAAATTTGAGCCTTTCAACGCTGCCTTTTAACCTCTAGATCTTCTCTTTCCATGGCCCAAGGTGGAGGATGCTCATATTAGCTTCTCTTTTTATCCAGTCTATCATTACTTTTGAATCACCAACAACCATCATATTGTTTAGAGATAGACTAGCTACTAGAAATAAGAGGCCCCATAAGCCCAATAGTTCACCTTTCATATTACTACCTTCGCCCCCTGCAAAGTGTACTTTGAAGTAATGGTCTTTACTAATTTTGAGGAACAAACCTATACCACAAAAATCTCCATTAGCAGCACCATCAAAGAATCCAATGAGGGAGTCATCAAAGTAAACTGGGNTCATATTACTACCTTCGCCCCCTGCAAAGTGTACTTTGAAGTAATGGTCTTTACTAATTTTGAGGAACAAACCTATACCACAAAAATCTCCATTAGCAGCACCATCAAAGAATCCAATGAGGGAGTCATCAAAGTAAACTGGGTTGAGAATGTAATCGAGTCTATCTGGCTTAAACTCATCATGGGAATCCTGTATTGAAAGAAGGATTTTTTTTTAAATCTTGGAATCTTGTCTAGACCAATTCTCAAATAACATCTTGTTCCTAGAGAAGAAGATTGAGTTCAGTGGTAAAACTATCCACCCTAATTGATCGTAGAGAGAAGATCACTCAGATCTTTTCACTGTACTTCATTGTGATCGACTTTTTCATTTTGGCAGCTGAGTTTTATCATTTTGTGAGTGATTTTGGTTTGTGTGAGGGTCGATTTATTATTGAGGAGGGACAGGTTGGTTTGTGGCAATATTTCTTGTTGTAGGGAGGTCGAGTTCCCTTGTTGAAGAAACAGTTCCCTTGTTGGAGGTCGTATTCACTTGTTGGGGGTTGAGTTCTTGTATTTGAGGGCTATTCCTTGGATATATGGGTTGATTTTCTCTTCTAGAGCCGAGTACTCTCTGTTGGGGTCGATTTACTTGGAGGAGGGTCGTTTCATTTGTTGTTGGGGATGAATTTATTACTGTTAGGAGGATTGAATGCAAGTGGTTTTCATTTATATGCATGTCCACTAAATTTTGGGTTGATGCACATGCCTTGTTGGGTCGATTCCTTTACCTACATGACTATTATTATCAGTTGAGAGTTGATGCACCATACCTACACCTACATGCATATTTATCTTGGCATTTGCAAAGGCAATATATAAAAATTAATACTAGGTTTATCGTTTATTGCTTATGTACTGTTTGTTGGGATTTTCCAATGTATTTCAGTTGTTCTAAATATTAATGCAATAAATATATTTGAGTTTTGATATTGGTGTTTCTTTGTAAATCATCAACAAAGATTAGATTTACATATGAACTGTTTATAGAACGCTTGTATGCAAATTGTTTGACAAAATGTCTACACTGCTAAACTAAGTAAAAATCCAAAAAAAATAGTGGGGATATTATAGTGGTATCAAAGCCACAATCCTTCCATCATGAGGGGGTTTGATTTTCATGAGGCATGAAGACAAGGAATACATTTCCTATGGACATAGAAGGAAGAAAGGATCAGAAAACATCTTGCAATCATGTTAAGAAGAAGAGGACCAACCAGAAGTAGAGAAAGGGGGAGTCATGGCAGACATAAATGTGATACTTGAGGATAATGCCATGCATATCCTAAATGATTTATCTAGGGGGGGGAAATAGATGGCACAACTCATGACATGATTAATTACCAACACTCAAACAAATCAAAACCATGTGGATGGTGTAGGGGGTTCCAATGGGAAAAATGGGAATCGTGAAGAAGGAAACAACTATAACATTCTGACACAAACTGACACTAGGACCACCAATAGAGTGACACCTAGACCACTTTTTCCTTAGTTCTTGGAGCAACAAACATGAAATCAAGAGCATCCAAGACGGGATGAATATTTTAGTGATCACTTAAGGGAGTATCGGGCTCTTGGTGATGAGTTCCAGGAAATGTCATTATAAGACTATTGTACTATCAAATATAGGAATAGACCAAGATATTTCAACAGACATCAACAGAGCTTGGATCTCATGAGAAATTTTGGAAAGCTAACCATTTCTTCCTTTGATGGTTCGAACAAGTGCACAACTAGAGCATGGGTTTAGAAATTGGACACATACTTCCAACTCAACCCTATGACAGAGGCAAAAGTGATTAAATTAGCTACCTTGCATTTAGATGGAGAGGCCCACAAATGGTCGTACCATGGATTGGTCTATAGGGCATGTCATCATTACTTCATATCTGGAATTCACACAAAATTTGATGGAGCGATTTGAAAAAAAGGATCCAGTACTGCATTTCAGAGAGTTGGCACAACTTAAGCAAATTGGGACACCAGATGCCTACATTATAGAGTTTCATAGGATTGTAGTTACGATGACAGATACATTCAAGCAGCAGATAGTTATATTGTTCACTGAAGGATTATCCGAACCACTAGGTGGTTGGGTGAAAGCCTTCAAACCCGAGATTCTACATGATGCCATCATCAGGAATTGAGACATGGAGGATGTGGTCCCAAAGAAAAAACATTTCTCCAATCCTTTCATTTCCCAGAAAAAAAAAAAAAAGATAAGAAACATTTTCAGAAAGAGTGGACCGGAAATGAGAAGTTGGACGAGGAAACCCACAATGAGTTGAGAAGGTAGAAACTTTTCTTCAGTTGCAAAGATTCTTAGGAGCTAGGACATAGGTACATGGGGAAGGACAAGGTGCACCCATACAATGACAAGGAAGAGGAGGAAGAAACACAGGGACAAAGCAATGAGCAAGGAGACTCGAGTAATGAAAAACCTCGTGTGAAGGGAAAGGGTGGAACTATCACCATTCTATCAGGCACCCCTAGATACTACACTTTCAGAGTCAAAGGAGTACTATGGGGACCGTGTGCCACAACTTTGATTGATGGTGGGGCGTGTTTGAAAACATAGGTATTCCAAAAGAAGACGAACACCTTCAGTAACCACTCACACAACCAGATAAGAGATTAACACACCGATGTTTTGACGTGGTAAAACCTCTATGGGGAAACATCCACGACCCCAACCAATGCGACCACTTGGAGTAGTTTATTAATGAAAAATAAAAACATTACAGAGAGATTTTACAAGAGATTTTCTCACAATCGATCATCGGCAAATGACCCTCCATTCCATTTAAATAGAGATCATGGACCAATTGGGTGTTAAGCCACAGATCAAGGGCCATTAAGATCGAGGAGAATCTGAACCATCGGATCACTCTATGTCCGGAACATATTGTGACTGTCAGATTTCCTAATTACAAATGCATACTAATGCATACTAAAGAAGCACACTAAGAAACACACTTTTACCTAACGACACATTAGACCAAGTAGATCTTAATTAACTCATAAGTGTCTAAATATCCTAACAGGGTGACCCACAACTTCATTGATGCAAGGTTGGTGGCCAGGAGATGCATTGCTACAGAAGACTTTGAGGGGTTCAATGTTTTAGTGGTTGCTGGGTTTAATATGACATGGACATAAAATATTTCTAGGTTGGTTGTGACGTTGGGAAACTATACCTTGACTGACAATTTTTATGTGGTTGATTTGGCGGACATGAATACAGTTTTGGGTGTTTAGTGGCTTCATTCCTCAGGGGAAATTATAATGAATTACCAGGTAATGGAGATGATATTCAATACAAAAAATGAAAAGAAGGTTGTTATGAGGGGCATGTCATATGGTGGGCCTAAGATTGTGTCAACTAAAACGATGGAAGCCCTTTTCAGGCACAGAGACATGACATGTGCAACAAAATTCTTGATTACAGGTCAAGAACCTGTAGAGGGTCTACGACATCATCATGTAGATATTTAGGCATTATTGATTAAGCATGATAAGAGTTTTGGACAAATACCTCTAGGGAGACCGCCTGACAAGGGATTTGAGCACACCATTGAGTTGGAGGAGGGAGAAAAACCTGTGAGCGCATCGATAATGATCTTCTCCCTCTTGCCAATGATGACAATGTCAGCACAACCCACCTTCGTTTCGAGGCATATTTCATCCTCCTCCTTGCCTGAATCCTTCTTATCACGCTCGTCAATCAATCTCCTTACTTTCCCAATGACTAAACTCTCCACGCCTATCTAGATATTTGGTCATTCATTTCCTATCTCACCTGATCCACTTCATATTGCAGTCGTAATCAAGTTTGTAGTGTCGCCAACAGTTTTAATCGCACATGCCATACTGGCTTGTTTTCTTTGTGTTTCTTTATTTTATGACTAAATATTGATTGTGAAAGCATCTCCCAGAATCAGATGAGTTAACCATAACACCTATTCTTCTTGCGCTGGCTCTGAAATGCACCTCGGAAAAATATTGGTCCTCCCAACTCCTAGACAATATTAAACAATCTTAACGTTAGTTGGCTATTTTGGCGGACTTATAATTTCATTATACTGGTGTATCGTTGCAACATTAATGGATGAACTAAGTCCCTACACATCATATATGACATAGGAACTGGCATAATTAAATTTGGGTGAAGGAGCAACAAAAGTGGGACCCAAACTTCCATTATAAAATTCCTTTGAGCTCAATTTTTCGGCATCCATCAAATTGAAACTTTCATCCCCAAAATAGGCTAGTCATGATTTTCTGCATTATGATTCCAACACAACTAGTGGAATTGAAATCTGATGCATGGAAGTGTCAAAACGATCTCCAACAAGTTCTCGCCCAAACCAGCCTCATCATTCGTGGCATTGATGAAATGTTTGAATGATCTAGAAACATCTCTCTATGTTTTTCGTAGCGCAAGAAACAAAACTCAAATCTGATGTTTTATGAGCAAGTTATGAGTCTTTAAAACCATCCAACAACATCGACACAGGTCTGCATTTTTCTAAGTTATGCCTCCACACAAAACTCCTCCAATTGAAATATTTTTGTTATGCAATTTACATTGTTAAATTTAAATAATTTTTATTTAATTTAAATTTAAATTCCTATCTAATCCGAAAACACATAATAATTAAACAAATTTTTAAATAAAATACAAAGATGTCCCAACAAAGGTTCTTAATGATGCAAAAGGATTGATGTGTTAAAGAGGTCGTTTAATGTGTTAAAAAAAGAGAGGAAATGCATTAAGTAAAGGTGTGTTACGTGGAGGGGAGGGCCCATGGCCCACGTGCCCCCCTCCACATTCCCCATTTTTAAAATATGAGCAACTATTAAGAAAAGACAAAAACCCTTTGAAGTTTAAAACACTTGCTTAATCAACTCCCCAAGCTTTCGAACCCAACAACTTTCAAACCCAACATGCACATCGGCATAGTTGATACTAACAACTTTCAAACCCAACATGCACATCGGCATAGTTGATACTAAGTACATCGATGCTTGCAAAGCACTTACTACTAAGGGCGAGAAATATCCAACCTATTAATGCTGCGTTAAATATCTGTTGCAACATTCAATGTTGTGTAGCAGGCTTGTTATTGATCGCCCACTACTAAGTCCATCAATGTGTGCAAAGAACTTAATGCTAAGTCCATCGATGCCTAATATGTGTGTTCGATGCCTAATATGTGCGAAGGAATTAATGCTAAGTCCATCGATGTGTGATATGTGAGGAGTTCCAAAGATTAGCGCCAATTCATAAGTCTTCTTTGTGTCAGCGTGTAAATTTAGGTTATGTCTTCTTACTTGGGTTTTAAATGATATTTATAAGGTAATGATATGGAGGAGGTATGGTCCACAACCTCCTCCCATTTTAAAACATGGAAAGGTGTTAAGGGAGGGGTCGTGACCACCTCCACTCTCCCTCTTCATACACATGTTTCAAAAGATTTTAGCATGTATTCAAATAAAATTTGATCTTAAAGTGGGTTAGTGGGAGACCACCATATCCCTCATATTTTGAAATTTTAAATTTAAAATAACTTACATTTTATCTAAATCCAAAACCTAAATGTTGACCCAACTTTGTATTTAGTTTGTCGGTTAGAAATAAAATTGAATTAGCAGTGTTAAAAACATAATATGAGATGTGGTATGGAATCTTGCTTTCCAACACACATATGGACCTTTTCAATTGAAGGAATCAATGCATGAAAATTTGAGATGAGTCCATGCGTTGCATGACAATGATACAGAGACAAATCCTAGGCTCAAAATTTGCAATGACCACTTGCCAAGAGAGCTTAAACCAAAGTGCATCAACAAGATCACTTGAAGAAGTCCCAATATAGGCGCCAATTCTCTCTCGATGAAGTTCATAACTTAGCCCCAACTTACATTGAAGAAGTTCATAACTCGGCCTACGATGCACATCATAGGAGTTCATTTAAACTCCTTTGATGCACATCGAAGTTCATTCAAATCTCTTTGATTCAAATCGAAGGAGTTTGTTCAAACTCCTCTGATGCAAATCACAGGAGTTCTCATCAACTCCTTCGATGCAAATCAAAGGATGTTATGACCCAACGCCTTAAAAATGATAATAAATCAATAAAATTCAGTCCACTTCGAGGGGGAAACCTCCCTTACAATATATAAACTTTAGAACATAATATGAGATGAGATAAGATGATCTTAATACTAAGTCTCTTTGATATGTATATATATCTATCTATATATATATATATAGGAGACAAAGGGTTACAATTATAATGAAAGGGTGCAAAGAAGGGTTCTAGCCAACCTAATAGAAATGTAATAATTCAATATCTAAGGCATAATAAGGGGTTTTATACATATCATGGGGATTTTTATAGGGCTTAACATGCTCGTCCCCTTCAAACAAGTATTGTCCTTAACACTTGTCTAACTACGTATGTTTTTGTATGAAAAATTCATCTTCCCATGTCACCTCTTCCACTAGTAGGTTCTTCCATTTGACAAGGTAATCTGTAATTGTTCGATTTCTCAACTGATTAATTCTCATTTCAAGGATTTTTTTTGGATCTAGTATGATTTTCCCTTCTTCATTGAGCTCTGGTAAATTTGTTTGAACCAGGATCTTGTTTCCTGTTGGAACACGTATATTTTTGAGCTTTTGAACTTTAGATTTTGCCTCTTAAAAATAAAGTTTTACCCAAAAATAAGCAAAGAAACTTAGAGAGTTGCCTTTAAATTTAAAACAAATCCATTGGTTCTTATTTATCAATAAGTCGCTCACAATATTTATCATCGATGAGTTATTCTGATTTGATCGAATGGTCTTAATGATCTCTGAAGTTTAGAAGCTTCCTAAGTTTTAAAAGGAAATCATTTACGGTCGCTTTAGAGCTTCGCGCTTCGGGTTTTCCAACAAATCTAAACAACAAAAACCATGAAAATTTGAAGTCTCGAAGATAGCCACTCATGATAAATCCTAAAGGACTTATGGACGTGTCAGGGGACATGTGTCTTTTAAATCGTTTATTGGGCTGACATGTGGCACTTATTTTTGACATTTTCGTTGGATGATTCACACATTTTCAAGTGACATGTGGAACCTCTCTTTTCTAGACACGTCATACATAATGAAGTCATTTTTGCCACGTCACTCCGAGAGATTACCCTTCGAGAGTTTTAACAAAGATTGAGTTCAAAAATCACCGAAGTATCAAAGTGTCAAAGTATTGGATATTACAAAAAAGTAAAGAGTTTTTTAAAGAGTTAATAAAACAATTAAATAAATATAATTAATCATGATTAAGTATTAATAAACTATTCCGGGAATTCATCCTTCAGAGGTTTTGTATCATGCTACATCCTAAACTCTCAAACGCCGAACCGTTGAAGTACTTAAGGCTAACTCAATGTTTAAAACATGATTAATTAAAACATAAAAGTGATTAATAAGAGATTAACTTCTCTGTGAATTCGGCCTTCGGGAGATTTATGCCCTCTTACATTCAAAACCTCTAAACATCGAACCATCGAATTGTTAATGACGTTTATGATTGGCTAAAGTTAACGATTTGAATAATTATTGTGATTTGCTAGATAATAAATTCCATTAAGTTTTTAATAAATTCTTCATCAGTAGATCTATACGAAGATCGATAGACTTTGTGAATAAAACACTTTGAATTTCAAAATCATTTTACCATTTGCAATTAACATTTTTTTATTCAGTGAAGAGCTTACAGACTTCTCTTGTTACAAGAAGGCTAATTTTATTTCCTTAAGGATTATGGCGCCACAAAAAGTTGCAAGGAAGCTTGATGGATCAGATTTTAGAAACTAGCAGAACGCTAAACT
>SNQJ01S0231596.1:2144-14187 GCA_010110895.2 Picea sitchensis
AACCAGTTGAAAACCTCCTCCTTGGATCAAAGATCTTTTGACAAAACCAAGAATTCAAGTTCAACCGCCTCCCAAACTCGAATGATTCTTCCCTTATTCTTCTCACCGGGCTAACAATTTGCCCAGAATGGAGAGCGCTCCCTTAGAAGGGGCATCAGAGTGCTAGAACGCTTCAGAGAAGGTCAAGGGAAGCGTCAGCGCTTCAAATCTGGGTAGCGCTTCTGCAAAGGGGTTGAAAAGCGCTACAACACTTCTGAAACATGGTAGAAGGGCGCCAGCGCTCCTCAGGTAGTACTAGAGGAGCGTTCCCCTTCCAAACTCTTGATTAAGAAGCCCTCTTAGGTGTTAAGAGATGTTTGACCTCAGTGAACCAGTTTCTTCCTTCAAACCAAATACATGAGATGTTTCAAGTGCCTCTTTAGTGTCATCATTGTGGTAGCATGATTCAACAACATTTACGACACCCTGTAACCAACTTGCGACATTTGCGACAAGTCGTAAAGAAGTTGCGACACTTGCGACAAGTGAGAGGCATATGCGACACTTATCCAGTTGAGTGATTTTGATGCGTAACAACTTTTTCTCTAATATGGGTATGACTGTTAATATTGATAAGACTAAGGTCATGATTATTAAATCCAATAATATCACTTATGATACCTTCGTATATAACAACAACAACTTGGGGGAAGTGACTTCATACAAATATCTTGGAATTGATATTCACCACAAGATCAATTGGAATTATAGCATTGAGAAAAGGATTATTGGTGGATGTAAATCTTATTATGGGCTTGAAAACAATTATAAATCAACTGATCTTTGGAGTTGGCATAAGAAGAAACTCTTCTTTGAGACTCTTTATACATGTGTTATTATTTATGGATGTGAAGTATGGGGCTGTATTATCTCTCATGAATCCTAGAGAATGATAGAGAAAATAAAAAATAATTTATAACCTATAATCTCAAAATTAAAGGAAATACGCCCTATGTAATGTCCCCATTTTGGGACATTATAATTTTACAGAGTGCTATGCTTACCAGAGTAGCTAGATAGGGTTGACAGAGAGTTCGGGAGATATTGAGGGATTTTATTGGGCCCGACTTGCATCATTCATCATCAGGATCCATTTCGAACAGCTTGGCTTTGGTTCCGCTGCATTTCGACGATTTCCGTAATTTTGAGTTATTATGGGTCATATCTTTATTAAATTCACTAAGGTCATAATGGGCATATTACTTGGAGAAACCTCTTACTGTAATAGCTCATCGGAATCGAAAAGAAGAGCACTACAGGATAAGATGATGAGAAGTGACTTTCAGGGTCGGAGAAGCCATAAGGATGGATAAATCACTTTTTAGAGGTAAAATGGTTAATTAATTAATTAATTAAGTGATTTAATCAAGGAATAATAAAATAAAGTAAAAGTCACTGTCAGGCTGTTATATTAAAGATTTTTAATTACCTGAAAACACTGAATTGTCAAACTAGGGTAAGTGAACTTAGAGTTGCTACACTATATGTGCTGGTAAGATTCTAATTCCTATCTAAAGGTTATTCTGAGAAGAAAACACAAACTTACTCTTAGAAACTGAACCCTAATGATTATCTTGAAACTAATCATCTCTTCTCTAATTCATCAAATGGAAACAATTTTGAGTTTAAGTACAAGTTCTTCTATTTCTAATCTGATGTAATCTCCCAAGACTATCTACCATTAGCTTAAACATCTAATCATCATCATATCTATCTAGACCATAAAAGAGAGATCATTTAAAAACCTTTTAATCTAAGCATCAAAAAAAGTTCTAAATCTAACACAGGTGAAACAAATAAATGTCTTATTTTACCCTACAAGTACTGGAAGCTTCCTTTAATCTGACTATAAGCTAGCTATCCTAACAGAACAGAGTAAATCTAAACTCGAATTCTCTTTAAATCATGATGAAACTGAAAACTAAAAACATAGCAAATCTAGGTTAAGCACTTGGTTTACTCTTCAAATCCGACAGGGATAAATAATGCATTCAACATTCATCAATCTATGAGATAATATCAAACTGAAAATGATCTAACCGAAAAATGGCTAAGCAAGAATTTAACAGAGTAATTCCAAACTCAAAAACTAACTCACATGCAGATTCTAAAACTAAAAATAAACTAACTCTACTGTGGAAAAGAGACGACGAATTGAACCTGTTGGCGGGCCCAACCAAGAGGTGTTAAAATGAAACCAGAGCTACTCAGATTATTCCATGCAAAAATTGTTCCATACTTCACGCTCCATAATTCATGAAACAAACTCAAATCATTTTAACAGCAAATAACATAACGCATAGCAAGTTGTATTATCAGAAATCGTATCACATAGCATATTGTAACCAACGTTTCTTGAGAGCGATCCCAGTTTATATAGATCCTCTCCAAAATATTTTTAAACATTGGTGCATTAATCTAAACGGATCTTAGATTTGAAAATGACTCATAGTCAGTTAAAACGAACTTCACAGCTTCATGACACGCAGTGTCAAGAAGTGTGTATCATAAAGCATTCTAATAAAACAGTTCCACAATCTCGCCCTAAGTCAGCATATTGAGTTATGACTCAATCAATTATATGAATCAGACTGTCAATCCACTCTGGCCATGTCATGCAAGTCTTTGGCATCTTCTTTGGCATCTCCACTAAGTGCGAGCCGGTACCTGGTACTGATAAGTTTTGTTTCAAAGGAACAGTACCTAACTCATGTCACGTTAGTATCAACATTAGTTTAAAATATCAAAATACATTAAAAATAACTTGAATCATGGGAATACCTTGAATATCCCCATTTAGTTGTAAAAGGATGTCAAATGTGTCATGGTAAGGCCAGAAGGAAATGATACTAGATATGAAAATGGGGGTATATTTGACATGATATAGGCAAACATATAGTCAAAACTGGAGACTAACAGTCACTTGGAGGGAAAAGGTCAACAATGCATTAGGTTTTTAGAAATGAATTAGGGTTTATAAAATATATAAGAGAAGGGTCAATGACCTAATTCATCATTATGCAGATTATGACTTGTCATTGAGGAGAAGAGGTGCATCTCAGGAAAGATAGTTCAATGGATTCCAGGAGGAAGACACCAGTTGGCTGATTTCGGTGTTGAGCGACACACCCTAGTCACCGGGGAGATCATTCAGGTCTTCCATCATTCTTCGACAGCAGTTACACAGTGTTCAACAGCAAGGGCGCATTCATCCAAAGTGAGGGCGCAACTTCTGAGAGGTTTTTTAGTCGACTTATCCCATCCAGGGAGAATTCCGAGATTTCCCTCTGACCCATTTGAGAGGAGGGCAAGGCGCATATTTTTCCTGGTTCCTCATCATATTCCATGGAGGAATCAACTAGGACGCATTTTCTAGACTTGGACATGCGACACTTTTGGCGGGCACATTTGGGGTTCTAGAGTGAGCATCAGACCAAATTCAGGGAAACCCTTCTGACCCATTTCCCAGTAGACCAAGGTGGTCGTTTTGAGACATATCTCATCTGATTCTGACTGTGGAATCACTAGGACGCATTTTTCCAGAAGAAGAGGGGTGCATTCCCCTAGGGGTATCCATCCAGGGTCCAGATTCATCAACAGAGGGGTCCGACAGATACCAGTAATGAGGACTAGAGCAGGGAGCATCATTGGGGATAGTTTCCAGACCATTCTGAGAAGTATATCTCCTAGGGAGAACTTTCCAAACTTCCAACAGTTACCGTTAGAGCTGCCATAGTCCCAACGCATCCATTGATTCCGCAGTGTCCCATATTCCGGGTATTATCTTTTACTTGCTTATTTGTATTCCGAATAAGATCCTTTTCTGTTGATCTAGTCTAGTATTGTCAGTTTTTTTAGCCACATTCGGCCATTTTGTAATCCACAGAGATATCATAATACAAACTTTGCAGTCCTTTGTCGCATTTATTATTTGTATGATAATTTATATGTTGTAAACCATTGATCCTACACACACATTAGCATCGTTTCATAGACTAGCCAAGTCAAGAACATTACAGTGGTATCAGAGCTTTAGTCTTGCCAGCCTATGACTAAAGTCAATGAGTTCAACAAGTGACCCAGAAGGCAGAGAGGATGTGGGGAGACAGATATGAGAGGCCAAAGGGCACTGGTAAGGCACCCATGGACCCAGAGGAAGCCTTCATGCAGGTACTCAACAATTTGGTAGTCAACCAGCAGACCATGACGTAGTCTTTGGCACAGTTGGATGATAGATTAGCTATATTGGACACCCTGAGCACACCAGCCCCACATGCAACACATGGGAACTCAGGGGCAGGTAGTAGACCCCAGACACCTACTCACACATACACATATTCGAGTAGGATTCTAAAACCATGGTTCCCTAGTTTTCAGAGGGCACCACCACCAGCATCACAACATCCGTTAGCACAGAGGTTTCCCAGTTAGGCGGAAGACATTGAAGAGTACAAGAGGGAGTATGCAACGTTGGGTCATCACTTCCATCATGACCTGACACTGGTCGAGTACTATGGACTTAAGGGCATGAACCATCCCAAAGAACCTCAGAGAGGAGGACAACAATATCAATAGGTGCATAACATAGATTTCATCCGAAAATTTGGTAAACTCACCATACCGTCTTTAGACGAATCGTCCAAATGCAGTGCCAGAGATGGGGTACAAAAGCTAGACATGTACTACAAGCTCGACCAGATGATCGAGACAGAGGGTAGTGACTCTTGTGCATTTGAGGGAAAATTGGATGGACAGGATGATAGCGCATGTCCTTTATCTTCCCTGTCAGGCAATCTTGAGGATTCAACACTTTAGCATAGTGGTGACACTTGTGAGGATTCATATGTGTTATCACTTATACATGATGAGGTTAGGAGGTTGGATGACCTACCTATGGGTGTAGACATGGCTTCCAGGAAGTCATGTATGGAGGATGATGAGCTTCCTATGATGAGCGAGCCACATTTTTCATCTTCTCAGTCACCTATGCTAGCCATGACACAAGAGGATATCAGTGGCATTCCTGATATGGTAGAGAAGCCTTATGTGGGGATTGTAGACACGGGACATATGGATCTACAGACCCAGGAGGAGAGGTATGGTTTGGAGATAGTTGACCTTACACATACCTATCTGTATGAGGAGAGTGAGTCACCACTCTTGGAGATTCCATTGATGGATCAAGTTGTGGAGACCGACAACTTGTTGGGATAGTTATTTCCAGGATCAATCTATAGTGATGAGGAAGCACTCCTTATTGGACGGGATGACCATAGCCCGTGTCTGGATACATCTGTATGGGATCCACGCACAAATGATATTAGTAGGGTGAGCACACAAGAGGATACGATTTCCCATACATGATACAGTGCGATTCATATGGGGGTAGTAGTTGGTGATGGTGTGCAGTGGCATACAGGAGGACTCAGTAGCGTAGTGGACAGTGGGCAATTTAGTGCCTTATCTTTTGAGGAGTGTGTTGTTGGGGATTCCATTATTGACACTAGAATTAAGGGGCATGAGGTAGAACCTCAGCGGGATTGTGATCAGGAGTCACAACACTGGATGAGATAATTGAGAGTCAGTGAGGACATGATCATGGCAACCACTCGATGCATTGATGATACACATGCATTAGTGGCAGGTTATTGTTGGAGGGCCTTGATGGCACATGATAGTTTAGATAGGGGACTGGCCATTGATGACTTCCATACACTCATAGAGAGATTGACTATGATGAGGGTCGACTACCAACAATTATTGATGGATAGAGATTACCTATTGGAGATTGGCAAGATGTATCACAGGGCACTGAGGGAGTAGGAGATTGAGGTGGACCGACTTACTCATGAGTTGGTGAGAACACGGGGATTCTTGGAAGGCACATAGACAACCCTTCGGGAATTAGAGTCCAGATTAGATGAGCTCCTTGAGGAGACTGGTCAGAGATACACTATTCTATCTCAACAGAGAGTCAGATATGTTCCTCAGTTACATTGTTGGAGGATATCTGGGTGTCACATGGGCCACCATTCATGGGTAGTTCTGAGACAATTGTTCATACACATACACATGAGGATTCCAGAGTGAGGGGAAGTTACGAGGACACTTTCATTTGTGTTCCAGGATTGGTTGATATCCACACAGAGGTTGATCCTGAAGTACACCTTGGACATATGATGATGAGAGAGATGTACAGTGGGATTCATGGGGATGCATTGGATGGAAAGGAGGAGACACACTTAGTGGAGCATGGAGATTCCCCTCCCTTGCAACAACACATAGTTCTAGGAGATCACCTTCACAATAGAAGCAACTATCTGAGTGATGATGGAGGGAGAGTGATTGACCAATAATTTGTGGAGTTATCTACTATTGTACCCGATAGTTGGAGTTTAGGCGATTATTCACCATGGGTGCTAGTGGATGAGCTTTTGGTCCAATATTGGGGATTGACCAAAGAATATGATACTTTCCAGTTCCACAGTTGGTTGCAGATATTTATGATATCCTTTCTCGACACTTTTATCATTGACAACAACATAGGGGGAGATAGACAGTGGAAGGGATCATGGAGAGTTGGTAGGATTAGACCACTTGACAGGAGTGTCTTGATTGCATACAATAGGATAGGGGTGGATCATCAGGGGCAGACAGTTGAGGTCCTAGGCGTGATGGAGAGTATCCTAGGACATGGGACAGAGGATATCTTAGAGGTTGCTACATATTCAGACTCTCATTGGGATGAGGGTGGAGGGATTTCGACAGTTACCAGTAGGGCACATCAACAGTTAGTGGGGATTGGAAGTGATGAACTTCCAAATTTGACATGGGATCTGGGAGTCCATTAGGTCGATAGTTTGTTTCATCTTATGAGGATCCACGCGTGGAGGGTCTAGTATGGATACCTTGAGTGGAAATTCATGATAAGAGTAGAGCAACATGGACATGATGGTCCATGTTAGAGACTAGCATGGGACCCTGGGATTACAGGGTCAGGCATTTCATTGACTGATAGAGACGTGCAGACGTTGGCAAGGGGGAGTCACTTTGATTTTCCATTGAGTTTCAGTATTGGGGAGAGCACATCACTGGCTGGTGATTAGTTGAGGTCTTGTAGTACCTCACTATGGAAGCAACATGTTCAGACGGTGGGGGCCATGCTGAGTTTGGTATGGTTTGGTAGGATAGACCTATTTTGGGTTGAGGCCATGTGTTATTTGTAGGAGACTCATGGTGTTGATATGTTACAGAACTATACTCCACAGGGCATTGCGGTTCACATTATGATATGGGATCTAGGGATTGGAGTGCTTGGTATTTCAACATTGGATGGAGTTGAGTTTCGAGTAGAGTGGTTGCTCAGGGAGTTGACTAAGATTCTTTGGCCATTAATCATTCTACTCATCAGGAGCATGTGGGTGTCATGTGTGGTGAGCACTTGGAGAGACCACATCTTGAGGGTAGTCTACCTTGTGTCACACAGGTGGATATGGGAACCTGGTATCATATGTAGTTGGATTCAGTTATTGCTTGAGGACAAGCAATATTCCGGCAGGGAGAACTATCATGTCCCCATTTTGGGACATTATAATTTTACAGAGTGTTATGCCTACCAAAGTATCCAGATAGTGGTGATAGAGAGTTCGGGAGATATTGAGGGGTTTTATTGGGCCTGACTTGCATCGTTCATCATCAAGATCCATTCCGCACAACTTGGATTTAGTTCCGTTGCATTCCGACGATTTCCGTAATTTTGAGTTATTATGGGTCATATCTTAATTAAATTCACTAAGAAGGTCATAATGGGCATATTACTTGGAGAAAACTCTTAGTGTAATAGCTCATCAGAATCAGGAAGAAGATCACTACAATATAAGATGATGATAAGTGACTTTCAGGGCCGGAGAAGCCATAAGGATGGATAAATCACTTTTTAGAGGTAAAATGGTTAATTAATTAATTAATTAAGTGATTTAATCAAGGAATAATAAAATAAAGTAAAAGTCACTTGGAGGGAAAAGGTCAACAATGAATTAGGTTTTCAGCAGTGAATTAGGGTTTATAAAATCTATAAGAGAAGGGTCAGCGACCTAATTCATCATTATGTAGATTATGACTTGTCATTGAGGAGAAGAGGTGCATCTCAGGAGAGATAGTTCAGTGGATTCCAAGAGGAAGACACCAGTTGGCTGATTTCGGTGTTGAGAGACACACCCTAGTCACCGGGGATATCATTCAGGTCTTCCATCATTCTTCAACAATAGTTACACAGTGTTCAACAGCAAGGGCACATTCATCTAGAGTGAGGGCACAGCTTCTGAGAGGGTTTTTAGTCAACTTATCCCATCCAGGGAGAATTCTAAGATTTCCCTCTGACCCATTTGAGAGGAGGGAAAGGCGCATATTTTGCCTGGTTTCTCATCAGATTGTGATAGAGGAATCAACTGGGATGCATTTTCCAGAATTGGACATGCGACACTTTTGGCTGGCACATTTGGGGTTCCGGAGCAACAATCAGAACAGATTCAGGGAAACCCTTCCAACCCATTTCCCATTAGACCAAGACAGTCGTTTTGAGACATATCTCATCTGATTCTGATGGTGGAATCACTGGGATGCATTTTTCCAGAAGAAGAGGGGCGCATTCCCCTAGGGGTATCCATTTGGGGTCCAGATTCATCAGCAGAGGGGTCTGATAGATACCAGTACTGAGGACTAGAGCAAGGTTTCCAACCCATTCCGAGAAGTATATCTCCTAGGGAAAACTTTCCAGACTTCCAGTAGTTACCTTCAGAGCTGCCATAGTCCCGACGCATCCATTGATTCCACAGTGTCCCATATTTCGGGTATTATCTTTTAGTTGCTTATTTGTATTCCAGCTAAGATCCTTTGTCTGTTGATCTAGTCGAGTATTGTCAGTTTATTCAGCTGCATTCGGCCATTTTGTAATCCATAGAGATATCATAATACAAAATTTGCAGTCCTTTGTTTCATTTATTATTTGTATGATAATTTATATGTTGTAAACCATTGATCCTACACACACATTAGCAACGTTTCCTAGACTAGCCAAGTCAGGAACATTACACCCTATCCCATCCTCCTCTTAGAAACAAGCCTCTCCCCCATTGAGAGCATGGTTAAGACTAGATACCTAATGTATAAGAATGAGTTAAACAACATGGAAGACAAGAGACTTCCTAAAATTGCTTCAAAATAGATTCATAACCACCATCGACTCAAGCGAGGATGGCATAAAGATGCCCGTTTTTTGCTAAACTATTGGGGAATCATGGAAGACACCATTTTGCAGAATAAAGATACTATTAAAAAAATCGTCAAATCAAAATTTAAGGAGAAAATGTGGTGTGATAAAGAGTTAGAGGAAAAAAGAAAAATAAGGTATTATAAGGATGTAATCAACCCTAATCTAGAAGATCAAAATTATCTCTCTGTTTTTCCAAGTGTAAAGAAAAAAATAAGCATTGCTAAGATAAGAACAAATTCTCACAAGCTCCATAGTGAAACTGGTGTTCGTCAATTCCTAAAACGCCATGGGATGAAAGCGCGTGTCACCTTTGTGACACTAAGAAGGTTGAAGATGAAAAACACTTTCTCTTAGATTGTCCATCCTATACCCATATTAGATCTCATTTTCAAAATATTTGTCACACTACCAACCTTCATAACCTCTTAACTCAACAAAAGTATGGTGATTTTGGAAAGCTTTTGTTAATGCTTTTCGAGCACAGAAACAAAATTCTAAAGAATCGCAAGTAATCACTTACCCTCTTAAGGTCTGATAGACCAATTCGGTCTTAGTGGACGTTAATCATCATCATTATTAGTTTATTAAAGTGTACTTTTTAAAAATATTTAATAATAAATATCATTTTTTTATTCAAAAGATTGATTTAAATGATTAATTGTCTTAGAATCCAATTACCATTATTTTTTAATAAATTTAAAGTTCCATATAACCAACCACCTTGTTGAAAAACTTCAATTAAATTAAAATTAGGAAACTATATACAATAATAATAATAAGCATCATATATCAATGAATTTATTTAAATATTTGAATGATGAGATATGCAACACTTAAATTAATTTAAGAAAAAATTGTATTTGATTAAATATATTTATATTTAAAATTATATACATATTAAAAATAAAAAAATCAAATATTTATAAAAAAAATTATATAAAAATTTCATAAATATAAAAATCAAATATTTATAAATACATACATATATATATATATATATATATATATATATATATATTTCATAAATATTTAAATGTATTTTAATTAATATTAAAAAATTTCGATCCACGGGGTGTAGGGCAGTGTATTGTTAAGGCACTCAGTTATGTGAAGTCACTTGTTTGTCCCCGAAGTGTAGGGTAATGTATTGCTAAGGAACTCAGTTATGTGAAGTCACGGGTTAAGGGACTCGGGTATGGTAAGTCACCAATTAGAAACCCCGACTTACCTTGTGTGTAGTGTATGGGCATGGTGGACATAATGTAAGATTGTAAAAGATTAAAATTTAAAATTTAAAGCAAACAATCTTATACTATTTGAGAGTGAAGGTTTTCACAGTTAGTAGTTATATTGCAAAAAGTAAGATGGAGGTCTCAAAACTTAAGACACAATTTAAATAAATAAAGGGGAAAGGATATATTATCATAACAAAGTACCCAAAACATATATAAAAAATATAATTAGTAATGATTTTTTTAATGAAATCTTGGAAAGCTTATTTTAATTCTTTTAGAGCACGAAAACAAAATTCTAAAGAATCACAAGTAATCACTTACCCTTTTAAGGTTCGATTTCAGTCTTAGTGGATGTTAATCATAATCATCATCATCATTAAAATTGTTATAAATATTTAAAAAAAGAAGAAGTGAAATATGATAATGTTGTACATTAAATATAATTAATTTAATATTAAAATATAATTAAAATAAAAAAAAAATTATAGTAAATAAAATAAACTTTAATAATGATGATGATGATGATGATGATAAATGTCCACTAAGACCGAATTGGTCTATCGGACCTTAAGAGGGTACGTGATTACTTGCGATTCTTTAGAAAAAAAAAATTGTGCTCAAAAAGCATTAAGAGAAGATTTCCAAGATCACCGTACTTTTGTTGAGTTAAGAGGTTAGGAAGGTTGGTACTGTGACAAATATTTTGAAAATGAGATCTAATACGGGTATGGGCTGGACAATCTAAGAGAAAGTGATTTTCCTCTTCAACCTTCTTAGTGTCACAAAGGTGATACACTCTTTCATCCCATGGCGTTTTAGGAATTGACCAACGCCCAGTTTAACTATGGAGCTCGTGAGAATTTTTTCTTATCTTAGCAATGCTTATTTTTTTTTTTACACTTAGCAAAATAGACAGATAATTTTGATCTTCTAGATTAGGGTTGATTACATCCTTATAATACCTTAATTTTATTTTTTCCTCTAACTCTTTATCACACCACATTTTCTCCTTAAATTTTGATTTGATGTTTTTTTTAATAGTATATTTATTTTGCAAGATGGTCTCTTCCATGATTCCCCGATAGTTTATCCAAGACCGGGCATATTTATTCCATCCTCGCTTGAGTCGACGGTGGTTATGACTCGATTTTGAAGCAATTTTAGGAAGCCTCCTGTCTTCCATGTTGTTTAACTTGTTCTTATACATTAGGTATCTAGTCATAGCCATGCTCTCAATGGGGGCGAGGCTTGTTTCTAAGAGGAGTATGGGATAGGGCGTATTTCCTTTAATTTTGAGATTGTAAGTTATAAGATTCGTTTGTATTTGCTCTATCTTTCTCCAGGATTCATGAGAGATACTGTTGGGACCA
The DNA here is from genome assembly GCA_010110895.2 of Picea sitchensis. NCBI lineage: Eukaryota > Viridiplantae > Streptophyta > Pinopsida > Pinales > Pinaceae > Picea > Picea sitchensis. Next base: position 14,060 of record SNQJ01S0231596.1, read on the forward strand.
CATATTGTACCTTTTTGCTCATACTTTTTGCCATTGTTATACCCTTCATCACCTGTATTTAGACTCATATTATCACTTCATCTGATCACCCCAAGGTATACAACGTCCTTTCTCATCACTATATGTTT
>SNQJ01S0231597.1:0-14187 GCA_010110895.2 Picea sitchensis
ATGTTCTCCGGTTATAACCGGAGAACATTGGGGGTTGTAGCCAGCGAATTGGGGAGTTGGAGATTCCCTCAGGTTGTAGCCTGAGAAACTAGGGGGTTGGAGCCTCCTTCTAGTTGCAGCTGGAAAAAAAAGGAAGTTGGTGCTTTCAATGAATGCAATTCTTCAAGACATATAAGAAAAAACATTTCGTGGTTTTCTCCCGATTTGGGTTTCCACGTAAAACACTGGTGTACTGTGTATGTGTTTGATTGTTTATTTATTACTGCTCATTATTGGATAATAAGTATACAATGATATAACATTTGAAGAAAAAGGATTATAATTATGCTATTACTGATTCACCCCCCCTCTCAGTAATCCAACAGTTATGCCAAGGGATCTTATGGAAGTCACACCACTTCCCGGTATCTTTCTTTGTCTTTCTGGTGTCCTTCTTTGCTTGGGGCTTGGACTGGTTTTCCTGATACTGTCCATCTTTTCTCTATCCTTTTTTCAGTGGGTTGGGGCCACCCTTTCCTGGATTTTGTTGTGAGGGGTTCCTAGGCCCAAATTGTTGTGTCTTTTGTTTGAGCTTCTGCTCGATTTTGGCGACATATTGGTAGGCCAAGCCCAAGGATGAGATGTCCAGAAATTCCATTTCGGTCTGGATGTATCTATGCAGAACACCGCGATACTTGAGAACCAGATGTCTCTTCGAATCTTTGATAGCCAACTTGGTGCGCAAGGTATGGAAGATATTTGTGAAATCTGTCACTGCTTGGTCTCTTTCTTGCCGCAGTGTAGTCCATTTGGTATACAAGTCGTCATAACTTCCAACAGGGTAGTATTTTTCCTTAATAGTATCCCTGAAGGATTCCCAGGTGGCCATAACTGAAAATAACTAGGTTTTCTCTATTTCCTTTTGCTCACAGAAAGTTTCCCACCAATCTTTGACATGGGGAACAAATTTGAGGAGCACAAAAGTAATCTTTTCTTTATTCGAAAATTTATGGACAGAAAAATACCCTTATAGTAGATTCAACCACTTGTCTACAACATCTGTGTCTATCTAACCTTCAAATATAGGAATATCGAAGTTTATTTGTACCTTGAAGGGGGCATCACCTCCATTCGAAGAAGATGCGTCGCCTGTTGGTAGCCGCTGAAGGATTTGCGTGAAACTATCCATCATCTCGTTCCTCTGTTGCGTGAGGGATTCCTCAATCAATAGTTTGAAAGGATCTCCTATCCCACCATATTTATTTTATCCTGCCATGGGAGGTCACTTGGGTGTGCGAGAGCTTCTTTCCTCAAGAGAAACAAGCTAGAGACCCAACTCTTTGTACTCCGACCTCATTGGGGACATGCATTAAGACAACAAGGATCAGACCGGTCTGATACCACTGATGTATATTTTATGAGAAGATCAAAATGAATACAGATTATTAACAGGTTCTTAACACAAAATAACAGAGATACAGTAAAACTGGTTTTCTATTCAATAACGAAATAAGCTAAAACTGTAAAATGTAGCAGAAACAAGCTTGCTAGAATGGTGGCGGCTTATCTCTGAGAAGAGATGTGATGGCAACGCACATTCACAAGAAGAGAGTTACAATGAGGCTCTGAAGGAATTTTTACAATAATCAAGAATGCCAAAAACCCTATACATCCAAAAACCTAACCCTAGGAGATGAAGCACCAAAAGTCATGTGGGCCCCGTTTGGGTAAGTTAGTACATCAACTTCCCGGGGTTGTAACTTTTGCATACGATCTCTGTTTTAGGTGTGTGATAGCCCGTTGGAAAGGTATCATCGAGGAGATTCATTTTGGGGGATCAATCATTCATTCAAATATCATTGAGGAGCTCGATCCATAAAAACCTTTATTTAGGCCCTCAAAATGGCCCCAGAAGTTAAAACTGCTAAACATAGTAAATTGCCAAAAAGGTCAGAAAATTGTTTTGAGCCAGTTGGAAAAGGTGGGTGGCCACCAATATCCATATGGATCAACTCTTTGTCGATTTTAGGGAATAAGAGTATCAGAGGAAGATACTCACAGAGTTTTTGAACACTATGTAGAAAATCTCTGCAAGGTGTACATTGAGCAGGAGGTTGCCAGGAGGGCACAAAGTTTTCCTTTGGAAGGAAATAAAAGGGTTGAGACCCTTAAGAGATAATTCCAAGGGGTGCATAGGAAAAAAACTTACTCTAAGTCCTAAGGCTCAGGAGGGATAGCGTTAGCAGAGATGCAACCAAGACCCAAAATAGTCGGGTTTGCAGGGGAAAGTTCAAAGGCCGAAACCTTTGAACACTAACAAAAACCTTGCAAGAAGGAAGAAGTCAAAAGATCAGGAGGAGGAGTGACAAAAAATGTCAGATCGGTTGAGGAGAGGGGCCTGGACCGTCATATCTACATCTAGACACTCAGAGGATTAAGCACAGAGGAGAACGGATTCCATCCGTCGAATCTGATTGCTTGGACTAACAACCGTTGGATCCAGGTAAGGTGCACATATTCTAACCTTTGAAGGTGCATAGGAGAGCGGACTTGTAAAAGTCCCGAAGTGAACAGGGACTATCCATTGTCCAAGGTGACAGGTGGGGAAATATCTGAGTTTCGGGTGAAAGCACTCCGAGAGAAACGAGTGCATATGAGTTTAAACTCTTGAAGCCCAAATAGATGAAGCGTCAAAGAGATGAAGAGATCTGGACCATTAGATCCAAAGGGCACGTGGCAAAAGATCATGAAATATGGGATAAAGTACTCTGGGAGAAAAGCGAATGAAAAGTTTGAGATCTGAGATCGTCGAAGCCTGAACAACCAAAGTAGTTGGGAGATCTTGATATGGGTTGGACAGGTGTCACCAAATCATGAAATTTGGAGGATCGTACTCCAAGGTTTTTGAGGAATTGTGTTTCATAATATCCTGAAGCACCAAATCCCGAAGAATTCAGGGCCATAGATCCCAAAGGAAAGAACATGGATCGTTGATATGAGAGGAGATACGTGGAGGATGGAGATTCACTCCGTTGGACAATCATTGGATCAGGGAGGACATGTGTCACAGGATCCGACACTCTGGAAGGATTCACTCCGAAGATTTGAGATCGCCGAAGGCCAAAGTCTTGAAGCGGACAACAACCATTGATTCAAAATTGGACGTGTGGTGCCAGATCTACAAATCCAAGTACGAAACACTCTGGAGGAAAGTAGAGTGTGAAAGCGCCAAAGTCCTGAAGGAGATATTGATCATTGATAGAGGAGTAGGTCGAAGGACCGTTGATTTGGTTGAGGAGGCCAAAGTCTCGAAGTGGGAGCATAACCATTGATTGAGGGGACATGTGGCATACGATCTGCCATTTCAGAGAAATATCTCCGAAAGAAACGAGAGTTTGAGAACTGAAACTCTCGAAGGCCGGACACACGGAGGAGATCCTAGACGTAGATTCATGGAGACAGGTGGCAAAATATATTCCACTATGGAATATTTCCATACAGAGGAAGCGAAAGTTTGAGAGTCAAAACTCCCAAAGGCCAGAAAGTCAGAATCAGCCATAGTCGTTTATTTGGAAGGGAGCTACGTGTCGATAAATCGTGGAGATATGGGATCACACATGGAAGGAGGAAGAAGAAGGTAGGAAAGGGTATTCGATAGCATCTGTTGATCACTGATCATCACTGAAAGAGAGAGATCGATGGACGAGAAGGATTGTGGGGCCAAGACATGCTCGGACATTAATTCTCCTTGAGCGGGCCACAATTTCAACCATGGTTTTAACAAAGGGATACGCAGAATCTGGAGGTGAATTGCGGGGAAAAAATTGGTTTGGTCTAAAACCACTCTTTCGCGTGCCCGCAATCACGTGTTTGTGCAAGGACATAGCTCGGGGCTGTATGAAGAAGGGGCTTATCGCAAAAGGAGATAGCGCCTGAAACTTAGTGTTTTGGAAGCGCTTAGGAATAGCTTGTGGGCCTGATAGTAGTTGCACACAGAAGCAAAAGGGGCCTGTGTATAATTTATTTGGGTTCAATCACGAGCCCGAAGAGTCAATTCAACTCAAAAATTAGAAAGATCCTAGACCGGGAGGTCACAAAACCCCAGGAGGGGAGGGGGGATGCATAAAAAATCCCTCGTTTTTGTTGATTGCTTAATCAACACCATAAAAATACTCCCTTGCAGTACTATATGCGGGGACGTGTGTACTATAGAATTTTTTTTAAAAGGAACAAGGAACGAAAATTGTACTAGGACTAGACATGGGCTGAATGGGGCCAACGTTGGAATTTTTTCAAACTGTTTCTGTATGCAATGAAATTTTCCATGGATAAACTATTTGGATGCCTTAATGAAATGGGAGGGTTTCTGGACTCAAATTTGACTCACCCACCCACTTTTTTCCATCATAAATTCATCATGTAAACCATAAACCCTATTTTTCTTTCAAAGTACACAAATTGGTTGACGCAAGTTTTAAGTTTGCATCAGCCTTTCTTCATTAATTTTCTTTCAAGTTCTACATTAATGTATATACAATGTATGTGTGTCATAGTTGTGATGAAAAATCCCTCTTTTTCATTCATAGTTTAATCAACAACATAAAAATATGCCCTTGCAGTACTAGATGTGGGGACGTGTTTACTATCGAATGAATTTTAAAATGAACAACGAACATACATTGTACTAGATCTAGACATGGGCAACAATGATCTGTGAATGGGGCCTATGTTGAAAAATTTTCCAACTATTTCTATATGCACTGAAATTTGACATGGATAGACTATTTGCATGCCTTAACGGTATGGGAGGATTTATGGACTCAAATTTGGCTCACACACCCACTTTTTTCCATCATCAATTCATCATGTAAACCATAAAAAACTATTTTTCTTTCAAAGTACACAAATTGGTTGAGACAATTTTTAAGTTTGCATCAGTCTTTCTTCATTAATTTTCTTTCAGGTTCTACATTAATGTATATACAATGTATGTGTGTTATAGTTGTGATGAAAAATCTCTCTTTTTCATTGATTGATTAATCAACACTATAAAAATACTCCCTTGCAATACTAGATGTGGGGATGTGTGTACTGTCAAACAAATTTTAAAAGGAACAAGGAACATAAATTGTACTAGGACTAGACATGGGAAACAATGACCTGTGAATGAGGCCAATGTTGAAATTTTTTCGATCTGTTTATGTATGCACTGGAATTTGACATGGATAGACTATTCACATGACTTAACGTTATGGGAGGGTTTATGGACTCAAATTTGACTCACACACCCACTTTTTTCCATCATCAATTCATCATGTAAACCATAAACCCTATTTTTCTTTCAAAGTACACAAATTGGTTGATGCAAGTTTTAAGTTTGCATCAATCTTTCTTCACTAATTTCCTTTCATGTTCTACATTAATGTATATACAATGTATGTGTGTTATGTTGTGATGAAAAATCCCTCTTTTTCATTGATTGCTTAATTAACACCATAAAAATACTCCCTTGAAGTACTAGATGCGGGGACGTGTGTACTGCCGAACGAATTTTAAAAGGAACAAGGAGCATAAATTGTACTAGGACTAGACATGGGAAACAATGACGTGTGAATGGGGCCAACATTGAAAATTTTCAAATTGTTTATGTGTGCACTGAAATTTGACATGGATAGACTATGTGCATGCCTTAACGATATGGGAGGGTTTGTGGACTCAAATTTAACTCACACACCCATTTGTTTCCATCATCAATTCATCATGTAAACCATAAACCCTATTTTTCTTTCAAAGTACACAAATTGGTTGATGCAAGTTTTAAGTTTGCATCAACCTTTCTTCATTTTTATTTCAAGTTCTACATTAATGTATATATAATGTATGTGTGTCATAGTTGTGATGAAAAATCCCTCTTTTTCGTTGATTTCTTAATCAACACCATAAAAATACTCCCTTGCAGTACTAGATGCGGGGACATGTGTATTGTCAAATGAATTTTAAAAGGAACAAGGAACGAAAAATTGTACTAGGACTAGACATGGGCAACAGTGACCTATGAATGGGGCCAATGTTGAAATTTTTTCAAACTGTTTATGTATGCACTGAAATTTGACATGGATAGAGTATTCACATGCCTTAACAATATGGGAGGGTTTATGGACTCAAATTTGACTCACACACCCACTTTTTTCCATCATCAATTCATCATGTAAACCATAAACCCTATTTTTCTTTCAAAGTACACAAATTGGTTGACGCATGTTTTAAGTTTGCATCAACCTTTCTTAATTAATTTTCTTTCAAGTTCTAAATTAATGTATATACAATGCATGTGTGTCATACTTGTGATGAAAAATCCCTCTTTTTCATTCATTATTTAATCAACACCACATAAATATGCCCTTGCAATACTAGATGCGGGGACGTGTGTACCGTCGAACGAATTTTAAAAGGAACAATGAACATGCATTGTACTAGGACTAGACATGGGCAACAATGACCTATGAATGGGGCCAATGTTGAAACTTTTTCAAATTGTTTCTATATGCACTAAAATTTGACATGGATAGACTATTCACATGCCTTAACGATATGGGAGGGTTTATGGACTCAAATTTGACTCACATGCCCACTTTTTTCCATCATCAATTCATCATGTAAACCATAAACCTTATTTTTCTTTCAAAGTACACAAATTAGTTAATGCAAGTTATAAGTTTGCATCAACCTTTCTTCATTAATTTTCTTTCAAGTTCTACGTTAATGTATATACAATGTATGTGTGTCATAGTTGTGATGAAAAATCCCTCTTTTTTTGTTCATTGTTTAATCAACACCATAAAAATATGCCCTTGCAGTACTATATGTGGGGATGTGTGTATTTTCGAATGAATTTTAAAAGGAACAACGAACATACATTGTACTGGGCAACAATGACTTGTGAATGCGGCCAACGTTGAAATTTTTTCAAATTGTTTCTGTATGCATTGGAATTTCACATGGATAGACTATTTACATGCCTTAACAATATGGGAGGGTTTTGGGACTCAAATTTGACTCACACACCCACTTTTTTCCATCATCAATTCATCATGTAAACCATAAACCCTATTTTTCTTTCAAAGTACACAAATTGGTTGACTCAAGTTTTAATTTTGCATCAACCTTTCTTCATTTTTCTTTTAGGTTCTACATTAATGTATATACAATGTATGCGTGTCATAGTTGTGATGAAAAATCCCTCTTTTCGTTGATTTCTTAATAAACACCATAAAAATAGTCCCTTGCAGTACTAGATGCAGGGACGTGTGTACTGTCGAACGAATTTTAAAAGGAACAATGAACCAAAATTGTACTAGGAATAAACATGGGAAATAGTGACATGTGAATGGGGCCAACGTTGAAATTTTTTCAAATTGTTTCTGTATGCACTGAAATTTCACATGGATAGACTATTTGCATGCCTTAACGATATGGGAGTGTTTCTGGACTCAAATTTGACTCACACACCCACTTGTTAAAATATTAAACTCCATTATCTCATATTGAAGGACTTACTAATGCAATGTAATAAAGTGGAATAATGTGACACTTGCCATTAATGTAATAAAGTTCTATCAAGAAGAATTGCAAGGTGATGTCTCTGAAGGACAATTTCATGCAGGCAACAATAATGAGGACAAATGGCCATGTGGAAGGGAACTCTAAATGTAAACCAACTTCTAGTTATGAGAAGAAATTATGAGAATTTAGTATATTTGTTATAGGTTAGAATAAATGTTCTAGTAGATATGTTAATGATTCCTAATTTCATATTTGTATTTGGCTCAAGGTACTAGCTTGCAAAGTATCAAATTTTAATTTCAAGTTGATAAACCAAATATGAAATTAATCCTAATTAAAACCATCAAGTGTTGGAATTTGTCATTTAAGTGTAGTGTCATGTAGCTAGCTTTTAAAACATAGAGAGAGTAGTCTCTATAGAAGTAGAGCAATATGATATTGGATTCTCTTCTAAGCTGATGTTGATATTTTTAACCTTTAATAAATATTGATATATATGGTGGTGTGAAAAGAAGTAGAATAGGTAGAGGAGAAAATCAAGGATAATAATCAAGGATAATTTAGTACCCATCACTTAGGTAAACATTTTCACCGGCAAGAGAGACAAAGAAGGGAATTTGTCGGTAAGAGACAAGGAAAGGATATCGTCATAAGAGCGACAGATGTAAATAATCTTGTGATGAATTAGCTATACTATCGACGAAAAAAGTTCATCGATAGTATAGCTAATTTGTCACAAGAATCTTTACATGGGATAAACAAAGGAAATGGACGAGGTGGTTCCAAGTATAGCTAATTCGTCGCAAGTATCTTCAAATGTACACATGGGATAAACAAAAGGAAATGGATGTGGTGGTTCCATCTAACGGAATATTGGTATGATATTATGTATTACTCTACCTCCAAAATTACCTAATTTAAAGTGCTATATGGTTATGAACCCCCGTCACTGAATAATTGGGTCATTAAAAATGCAAGTATAAACTATTATTAATCTCTTTTAAAAGAAAATTGACTATCATAGGTTAACTCTCTCTCTCTTTCTCGTGGAGAAATACAAAATTAAAATAAGCCACCTTAATGCAATCAGTGTTGCAATAAGGTCTAAATTAATATGCATGAGATGATATGCTTTTGGCCTCATGAATGAGCAATATACTTGGAATGATCAATAAATGTCATCAACGTTGTAAATGTCATCATTGTTACATTATGGACTAGACATAGGAAATAGTGACCTGTGAATGGGGCTTAGAGGTTGTGAATGTGTCTTTGAATGGTGTTACATGGTTTGCAAGGAGTGTAGGGCTTATATGGTGCAATGTAGTGTAGTCTATAAGAAAAATCTCTATGCCAAACCTCAAAATCATGGATAGTACCATATCTTGTTCATAAGACAAATATTCTTTTTATGTTTCCTTTGTGATGGCTCAAGTCCTAACACATGATGCATGACAATGAAATGTAACAATTTGACTATTGAATGATAGTGTTATGTCACATGCAAATTCCGAACTGACTTAGCTTGCAAATGAACTTTGACAAGCCCTTATGGCCCAAGCATCATTTGATTGGTAGGATATTGATAAATTTCAAGAATCTTATCTTTGCAAGGAATGTTTCTTTGGTAGGATATTGGTAGCTTTCAATATTGTTATCTCTTATATCTTAGAAAATGACAACCGTCAGGGACAATTTGAAAAAAAAAAACAAGAAAATTACAATTTTTAAAAGGTAAAATCCGAGCGAAATGAGAACTAATATGCCTTACCTTCATACATAGAAAATACACATACCCTATAATCCACCTTAATACTTACATAACATTAACATAAAACAACCTTAAAACTAGAAATTGTACATGTTCAAATAGGTTTCCACTAACACTCTTATATACCAAACCCTTATGTAATTGTTAACATATAAACCCTAACATTTATAACCCTCTTAAGCTTATAAACCCTAATATAACCTCCCTATCCCCTACCATCTATAATCTCAATAACCCCTATCCCATTAACAACTAATAGAACCCTTGGTATCTATAAATACATCTAATCTCTAATCCTTACACCTTCTATTGCATCTAACTAAAATAACACTGGATTCATATGCCCTTTGATCCATAACCCTATAACCCATCTCATTCCTAACCCATATGAATCCCAACGCAAATAAACACTTCCATAGTACATTATAACCCATAATATAAGACATAGCCACTACAACTCCTAATCCTTAAAACTTTATATAACACCTATAAAAGTTAATCCATAAACATTATAACCCTTAACCCACACCCCATAGTAGGTCGTGACGGGCTTAGTATTGATGTCTATGCTTGATGATATATTAGGCTATAATCAAGTTTTGTTAGATGAATTAATGGATTCCCTTAAGACACCCAACACCTAACTATTATAACTCAATAACACCTAAACACTAATATAACCCATCACTTGTATAACCTTTATACCCTTATAATTCATAAACACTATCCTCTATAACTTAACCCATGTAACCCCTTACCTCCAACATGCATCGATGTTAATTCTTAACTCATATAACACACTCATAGGCTTGCAAACAACCCATACAATGGACTCATGTGTTGGTTGGAGCACTAGTCATTCAAGGCTCTTGAGCTCAACAATATTCAAGAATATCTTGAGGCACCACTTGTTTTTCTTCCTCGACCATGGTCAAGATCCTATGATATATAATCAGTGCACAAAACCTCCTAATGAAGTCCATATATTCCAACTCTGATGCCAAAAACCCCTTAGCTGATAGGGCTTGTGTTATGGTAATTTGCAGGTGTTTTTCATGGTGATTGATACTAAGAAGTGATGTTTAGGGAATAAGATCCAAGTTTTTTCCTCTTGGCCTAACCATGGAATTTGATATCAAGAAGGTCCAATTAGGGCTTAATACCCTTATTTCCCCCTCAACCTACATGTTAATCCCTCAAGACCCATTTCGGTTGTACAAAACCTAATCATGGAACCATTATATCCTGCTTTGGATTCTAAAGAACACCAACTACAACCCTGCAAACCATTCCTAATGGGGGTTCTGACACATTTTTATTTAGGGAATATGTTTTGGTTTTATAATGGTACTTGTATCCCTCAAATAGTCCAAAAATAACCTACAAGGGTCCTGTGTGATGGCTCAAGGACTCGTCCAACACTATATCCTGAGAACTTGTGTGGGTCATAGTTGTTGTTCATAGAATTTAAGACTAAGAATGTTCACTTAGGGAACAAGTACTCCCTTGTTTCCCTCCATTGACATTGGTTAGACCTTGAGACCCATTCTTGGTTCAAAAATAACTTATTCATGGTGCCCAAATTCCACTTTGAGGTGAATGATATGTTACATAGGTCATATGTGGTGGTTTGACTACTTGTCTATGGTTCTTGAGCTTGAGAAGCAAGGTTTAGGGTTGGATACTCTTGTTTCCTTTCATAAACTATAGTCATGAACCTAAGATCCATCCATGATGATTAAGAAGACCTCACAATGTCACCTATATTCAACTTGGATACCAAAGACTCCCTAGAGAGGACTCTTGTCATGGTTTTTAGGTGTTGTTGATGGTGGTTCATGAGCTCGAGAAGGTTTAGTTAGGGATTTAGGCCATTGTTTCCAACTTTCCATGTTTATGCCTCCACACCCATTTTCAATGTACAAAATCTAATCATGATTCCCATATCCCTCGTAAAGGCCAATTAAGTTATGTTATGTTGGTTTGAGGACTTGTTCAAGGCTCTTGATGACAAATTTTTCACCCATCCATGGTCTTGTATGGTGACCTGAGGACTTGTTCATGGTGCTTGAGCTAGATATGATATGTTTGGGGCTTGATTTATTGTTTCCCTCCCTTGACCATGCAGGTTAAGGGCTTGAGGATTGTTTCCCTACAACAACCATGGTCAAGGCCATACGACCGATATGTATATAGTATGCAAAACATATAAAAGGTGATGGTCTAGGTGTTGTTCATGGCACATGAGTGTGAGAAAGTTCAATTATTGCTTAAGCTCTTTACTCCCCCCTTAACCATTTTTAGGTGTTAAGACCCATTTCTAGGGAACAAAACCTACTCATGGCACCTATATCTTACATCTTGGAGGCCTTCAAGTCCTTACAAATGGTTAATGTGTTGGTTAAGGCCTCTCTACCCACCCTTACTGCAAATAATCTCCTAATGGTGTCCTTATCCAAATTTGATGCTAAGGACACCCTAGAGAGGAATTGTGTTGTGGTTTCTAGGCATTGTTCATGACGAATGAGCCTAAGAAGTGTCATTTAGGGCCCTCATATCCCTTGACATTGGTTAGACCTTAATACTAATTATTGGTTCATGTATGGATTATTTTCCCATCTTTCCACCTAAGTTTCATAATTTGTATAGTGATAATTACTAAAATAAATTACCCCTTCATAAAAAAATCAAAGAGTAAATATCTATTCTTAATACAATTTAAAAAAAAAAATACTAAAATCCTTTAATTCAAATAATTATTAATTTTTTTTTTATATCTACTCTACTCAATATGAAAATGTAGAAATAACATTTGATTTCACCCATACACTTTAATGAGGTTGATAGAGGGTTTGGTAAGGCATATTTCTTAATTAAGGGGGAAACATAATTCGATTTCACCCATACGCTTTGAGGTCAAGACATGGTTTGGTAAGGCATGATTTATTATTTAAGGCGGGTTTTCTTTAAGGCAGAAACATAATTCAAATCAGTTACCCTTCTTCAAGCAAACAAGCCCATCTGAGACTGAGCATACGTAGCAAGGAGACTCTGGTACCTATCTCTCTATGACATATGTTACCCTTGCTTCTACCATAGACTTTTCTAAGTCAACTGAACCATTAACCTATGCCTATGCTTCTCCTGCTTACTCTAATCGAGGGTTGGGCCATCTGAGACCGACCATATCGAGAAAGGAGGCGTAGGAGTACTATCAAGGGAAAGGAGGTGTGAGCTGAGTGTCGAGGGCCACCCATATGCTTTGAGGAGACATGCTTTGGTAAGGTGATATTTCTTTAAGGAAAGATCGTCAAGGAAAAAGAGGCGCGAGAGGGACATTTGAGACCGAGGGAAAGGAGGGAAAGATTAGACTAATAAAGGAGGCTTGAGACTGTCGAGGGAAAGGAGGCGCAAGACTATGGGAAAGAATGGTGAGTATAACCTTTGCACACTCAAATTTTTCATGTATTTGATAATTAATAAAAGGGAGCTATGCTCAACCTAGGTTTTGGGCATATTTTTTCACCACTATTCCATCACATACAAGCCCTACTTCACCATTCCAAGTATGAGCACAATTTGGCCTATACAAAGCCAAATTATTTTTTTAATTGCCATTACTCATTATAAGTATGAGCATAGTTTAGCCTATATTACTCATTACAAGTATGAGAAAAATTTGGCCTATACGAAGCCTTTGAATTTCCCAACACTTGCAAGGTTTGAATCAAACACCATTTCACCTCCTTTCATTGGATTTAAAATATTAAAAGAGCGCCATACTCAAGCATAAGCAATCTATCATGGCTCGTTTGAATTTTTTTTTTAGTTCTTGTCTTACCTTATAAACGATATCATAAGTTTTAGTTTCGGGTTATGTTTCCCATGTATGTCATATATTGGTGATTGTGGGAATCATGCTTCATTAGTTAAAACCCAAAACCCATATGAATTTGATCTCAAAACCCATATGAATTTACTTCATTAAGAGTGTTTTACAATGAAAAACATTTTAAGAGTCGTGCCTAATTTCACATGCTAACTATTAATCACTTACATAGAATTGGGCCTTTACTAACACTTTTGCAAACACAATTTGCCTCCTTTGTTAGCCAACATGTGTTCCCTCACTTTTTCACTCTTTCTAAAACAAACTATAAAAGGGTCATAAATCAATGCATTAGATAGATGCACTATTTTTCTTCAATCAGAATCCAATCAGTTTATGATTGCTTGAATATGTTGGGTATATAAGTCTGATTGTAAATTGCATTTGCATTTATATTTGGTTTGTTAGATGAGTTTTTGGAGTTGCATCTCTGATCCGAGATCTTTTCATCGTGACTTATAAAGAATTGTATTAAGTGAGCATAAATTAAAGTGCACCATTAAAGAAGGGAAAACTTAGAAACGAAGAGACATAAGCATCATATCTGAACACAACATCTTGATAATGGAGTTCTTCCCTATTGAACTACGTATCTGTGTCCTTCTCTCAAATGGGTAGGCTCTTTTATTAACTTAGCAAAAACATTTGGTAAATACATGAATATACCTCATTTTGAAATAATGCTCAGCTCAGAAAAAAAACATCACCATTAGATTCGTGGCATCGAATTACCCAAAAATGACTGTCTCCAGGCTTTGATCTGACTCTGGTACTCCCAGGCCCAAGAGAAATTATGTCTCGATTTTTGTGCCCTCTATACCTGCAATTATGACAACATTTGTCTCTAAATTCATGACATGGATTGTACAGTACGGTCGCGCACCTCTCTCCAGGCTTTGGGCGAATATGCATTTTTAAATAATGAGAGTGGAGGATGTACCAAGCCACATCCCTTGGCGCATTTGTTAGGGAAGAGTTCTAAAGG
>SNQJ01S0231598.1:0-10928 GCA_010110895.2 Picea sitchensis
TTCTGCAATTTCCCATGTGTCTGTATGAACTACAGAGGCTTGTGATCAATGTGTATGATCGTCTCTTTATCCAGACTGTAATGTTTCCATTGACAACAGGCTTGTACAATGGAATACATTTCCTTGTCATAGGTGGGGTATTTCCAGATAGTATCAAAGAGTGTCTCACTATGGTATGCCACCGGATGCCCATGCTGAGTGAGAACTGCACCCACAACATATTCAGGTGCATCAGTCTCAATATCGAATGGTTGCTGCAGATCGAGAAAGGAGAGTATAGTAGCTGAGAAAAAGTGATGATTCATATCATCGAATGCACATTTATTCTCCTTCCCCCACACGAACTTGGCTCTACCACCGCCCTTGGTCACCTGGTCGAGGGCCCATGCAATATGGGAGAATCCCAACATGATCCGTCGGTAGAAGTTGGCTAGTCCCAAGAAGTTCTGAAGATCGGTCAGTGTGGTCGGGGATGACCAATCACAAATGACTTGTTCTTAGATGGATCAACATGTAACCCATTCTCATAAAACATTTATCCCAAGTATAGGACCCTGTTCATGCCAAAAGATCATTTTTCCAAGTTGGCATAAAGCTTGTGTTGCCGCAGAGTGCTTAAAACCTGTTGAATATGCCACATGTGCTCCTCCCACGTTCGGCTGAGGATGAGGATGTCATCCAAATATATTACCAAAAAGGAGTTGGTAAAGGGTTTCAATACATCATCCATCAACCTCATGAAAGTGGCTGGTGCATTTGTTAAGCCAAAGGGCATGACTAGCCATTCGTAGAGACTTTATTTAGACTTGAAGGTTGTCTTCCATACATCAGTTGGTTCGATGGGAACCTAGTGGTAGCCAGACTTTAGGTCAATCTTTCTAAATAAATTTGGCCCCTTGAGTTGGTCAAGAAGGTCATCAATCCTGGGAATGGGGTAGCGGTTCCTGACTGCGATTTTTTTTAAGGATATGTAATCAATGCAAAGTCGCCAAGTCCCGTCCTTCTTAAGCACTAGTACAATTGGGCTTCCGCAAGGGGAGGAGTTGGGTCTGATGTTCCCCTTTTGAATAAGCTCTCGTATCTGACACATGATTTCATCATTTTCCATAAGTGAGCACCGATAGAATGGTCCATTAGGTAGAGGTGCATCGGGGGTCAGTTCAATTGGATGCTTGACTTGGTAGTGTATTAGTACCCCTGTAGGTGAGGAGAAGATATCTCTGTATTCTTCCAAGATCCCTTCCACTTGCTTCTGTTGAAAAGAGAGGCACTGTGTAGAGGCCACAAATGTGGTGACAACCTTCTGCTTACTATGAGAATGAATCAAAAAGAAGATGAACTTCACGGTATGTGAAATGACCTTAATTCATTGCTTAGCAGAGATTAAATAAATAGCCGTAGGCGACTGTACCTATGGGATCCTGTACATTTTTCTTCCCAAAGTAATAATAACACTGCGGGGTCTAGAATCATACACAAAATGATGCTTCCACAAATATGGTTGTCCTAAAAGAAAATCACAAACTTCAAGGGGAGCAATATCACACAATACCTCATATTTGAAAGGCTTGATTCCATAGGGAAGATAAAACTGTTGGCTTACATGAATATCTCTTCCTTGGCGAAGTCAACTGATGATGTAGGTCCGCGGGTACGGTGTCGTTGGCAGGTCCAACTGCTTGACGACATTTTCTGAAATTGGGTTCTTTGGACTACTGCTATCGACAATGAAATGAAGCAGAGCCCCCTTTACCCACATCTGAGAGTGAAAGAGGCGTTCCTCTTCCTCTGGTTCTTCTGGTTGGCTTAGCCAAACTTTGGTGGTAGCGATAATGTAACTGGGTTCATCATCAATAATCCTCTTCCCTCCTTTAGGATTTGACTTAGAATCAGAATAGGCCTCTGAATCAAAATCCTTTAGCTCGACCATGAGGGACTACTTGGAGCAGAATTCTTCAGTGTTGTGCTAAGGAATTTTATAGTACTCACACTAATTTCCCGTGTCCTTATTCGTCTTCTCATTTCCCTTATTGTGTTATGGATTTGACTGCTTGTCTTGAGGGTGACCATCTCAACTTGGTCCCTTGCTGTGTGGGTTGGGGATTTTGTTTCCCTACTTCTACTGTGAGGGGTTTGCAGATCCAAACTCTCACCTTTTCTGCTTAAATTTGTGCTCGATCTTGATAGTGTATCTATAAGCTGTGCCCAATGAGGTGATGTCCAGGAACTCCATTTCTGTTTGAATGTATCTATGAAAACAACCACGATATTCGAGAACCATATGATGCTCAGAGTCTTTGATACCCAATTTGGTGCATAAGGTATGGAAAATATTGGTGAAATATGGTACTTTCTAGTCCCTTTCTTGATGTAGGGTGGTCCATCTAGTGTAATAGTCCTCATATCTTCCAATAGGGTAGTATTGTTCTTTAATGGAATCCCGAAAGGAATCCCATGTAGGGGCCACCAAAAAAATTGCAGATTCCTCTACGACCCTTTTCTCAGAGTAAGTATCCCACTAGTATTTAACATGGGGAACTACCTTGAGGAGTGCAAAAGTGATCTTTTCCCTATTGGAAAAATTGTGGATCGAAAAATACCCTTCGAGCAGATTCAACCATTTATCTATAGCATCTGCATCTATCAGTCCTTCAAATAATGGAATATCAAAATTTACCTATACCTTGAAGGGGGTTGCATGGCCGCTTGATGCAGAGGCATCCCCTGTGGGCATCCATCGAAGGATTTGCACGAAGTTGTCCATCATTTAGTTCCTTTGTCGCACGAGGGCTTCCTTGAGCAACATTTTAACAGGATATCCTGCTCCATCATATTTCTTTTCATCCCTGATGGGTTGTTATAGGGCTCGGCGTGGACGATCTTGTAATGGATTGATTGGTTCAATTCCCAACTTCTTGTACCCAGATATTGTCGGGGACATGCACAGAGAAAAATAAATGAAGAGCAGACCGCTTTGATACCACTGATCCGAATTTAGGAGAGGAACAAACTAATTAACATATTGAATACAATAAACATAGAGATATGAATAATAACAAAGATATCCAGTGAACAATATATTCTATTAAATAATGAAATAAGATGAAACTGTAAAACTGCAGAAGTGAAACACTTGCTCGAATGATGGTAGCTATCTCTGAGAAGAGACGTGTCTTCTACGTGAATCAGTATGTGCATAATGGATTACAATGAGTCTCCAGAGGAATTTTTTATATTACTCATGAATTCTAAAAACCTAGACATCCAAAAACCTAACCCTAGAAGCTGAAACGCCAAAATCCATGTGGGCCCTATGAGTAAGTTGGTGTAATTTGGTACCTCAACTTCCTAGGCTCGTAAATTTTTCATACGACCTTTGTTTTAGATGCGTGATATCCCATTGGAAATGCATTTCAGAGAACTACACATTCTGCCATCAAAATCTAACTCCGTCTATAGTTTGACTTTGGCAAGCCAAAAAAACAACATTTAGGACTCCAAAATGACCCTAGAAGTACAACAAGATGTGCTGACATGAAAACATACAAAATAAGCCACTTGGATTAGGTGAGTGGCCACCCATATCCACCTAGAGGATGTGTGGGGATTCTGATAGCCCCATAGGCGTAGAACCCACAATTACAAAGTAGTACCGAAGAACATGCTAAATAAAAAATAGACACAAGGAGCTAGTTGGAATAGGTGGGTGGCCACCAATATCTGCCTAGATCAATGAAACATAGTCACATCTAGTGGAACACATCCATCACAGTAGCATACGTCTATTATCCATAGACATACAGTCTCCACAACAATCATATCATCTGATATCAACCTGCATAAAACAATATCATGATATAAATTGAGTCATCTGAGCCATTCTTCCACTCCAATCTGTGAGATCCAGAATAACATCTACCCTTAGAAGGTGAAACATCAACAATGGGATATTTGGACTATTATTTTCAAGAATATAAGTATAATTATCCCTAATTTCTAAGCCTAGACCATTCACCTAACTGGGCCATTCCTCCGACACTAATCATAGTGAAACCTAGAGAGATTGAGTCTGCCCTAGGGAATGCCTGTCCCTAATTGCTGAACCTGGACCATTCACCTAACTGGGCCATTCCTCTAGCACTAATAATAGTTCAAACTAGATGGAATGAGTCTTCCCTAGGGAATGACTATCATGACCATTTCCTAATGGAAATTATTGTCCTACACCAACCTCCAAAACGGACCATTCTTCGAAACTTCTCACAACTGTGAACTTCGAAAGAATGACTGCCCGACGAGGCAGACCATTCTACTTGACCACTAATCAGAGTGACTGCCAAGAAGAATGATTGTCCTATACAATTCCCCCACACTGGACACAAGGGGAATTGTTGTCTATGGTACATCAACAATCTATCAGACCATTTTCATTATGAAAATGGCTATTCGATTTGGACCATTTTTTGAATTGGAAAATGCCTTTCCGTAAGAAATATCAAACCACTTTTCGAACGGGAAAGGAACTACTCATCCTGGACCATTTTTCAAACTGGAAAATGATTGTCCATTAATCAATAATAGATAAGTTCTCCCTCCCAACCTGGGAGTAATCTCTTCCTTTTTCAATAAGGAATTTGTTTTCACGAGCCCCAACTTGTTTCTTGAGTATGAAAACTTTTCATCTTGGGAAGATGATTTACCAAAATATTTGCTATCTTCTCAACTGTGGATATATATTAGAGAACCAATTCTCTTTTCTAGACTTCATCAAAGAGAATATAATGCTTCATCTCAATGTACTTTGGTTTGTCATGGAACACTATTTTTATCTGAAGGCTTCATATAGCTCTAATCATTACAACATATCATGGTCAAATTCAACACTTATGTTTCTTGCTAGCTCATAAAATCGTGGAAAGGCTCAAATTGAAACATATCCAAGTAGCACTTCTTCTGTCATCATGAGATTTTTCCATGGATTCTAAATCCATCATCCTAGACTTCTGAGTAACTATTCTGATACACCATCTCTGTCATAGAAAGTTTTCACCACACTTTTGTTGTGTATGAGATACTCTTCATCAGGTTGTTTGAATCCATAAAAGGTTTTCATATATCTACATACATGAGTCTCTTTCTGGTATAAGATTATTTCTCACTTGATTTATTGGGAAGAACCGTCTTTTACATGTAAATTCCAATCCATGGATACTACAAGAGGTATATCTGGTTTACTAGAACAAGTTGTTGTCATAGTCTTCTCCCTCCTTCTGGAAGAATATCTGAATCTTGAAATGATTCCATTCATAAGTCTTTTTTACATTTTCTTACATACAATGTTCTTTATCATGACTTCCATTTCTTCTGCTTGATTTCTTCTTAGTGGGTTCAAACCAAGTTGGTAGTCTTGTGATTCTCGGTATAATAACTAGTTGTTCTTTCTTTCTTGGAATCTTCATGTTCTTCCTCATGTCTCACTTTAGCTATTGGGTCCATGGGGTCTTCTATATTCCATGAAGATTCCAACTTCTTCCTTTCATCATAGGATTATGGATGTAGATGGAAAACCAATGATACTTTAAGGCTTCTTTTCGAAGAAGACTTCTTATAGAGTCAAACTGAAAACATGCTTCTTATCATGGCTGCTACTTTCAATTGGAACATGGAAAGATACTTCATAATCCTCAATGGATCATATCATTTAGGATTATCTCCTTATAATCCTTTCATTCATGCGTGAATGAATTCTCTTCTTTTGGAATTCAATAATCATCTTCCTCCATCTAAGAGAGTCCATGCTTCTGTTTGCATCCTTATTGCCTTATGAAAAGTGTCACAAGTCTTTTTCTAATTTCCTCTTGATTGCTGACTTCTTTCTGTTTTGAATTCTTCTGGGTTTCTTCAAGTTTGATTATGATTTTGGCTTATCTTGCAGTTGTTACACATGGATTTTTACCAAATATTGTCAACATAATTCATCTTTTCATGTGTATTGCTTGACTTGTAGTCATCGTGATAGAAATCCTTATCCTTTTATTCTTCCATACGTATTGTTTCCCTTGAACATATTTTCTTCTAAGAAATAGATATACATGATATGTACAAGAACTATGTAAACATGGTATATACAAGAGATTTGAAGAATATTGTTACCTTAACTTAGAAGAAGAAGTCTGTTTTATCCCACTTGACTTTCTTTGAGGGTTCCCTTTCTCCGTCAACTGTTGCTTCGTCTGTTTCCTTCCTTTTCTTTAACTTAGGACAATGGTTCCTGTAGTGACCATATTTTCGATATTTGAAGCATTGTATCTTTGACATATCCTTTTCTTGATTTGGTTTCTTCCTTGAGCCAAACTTCTTCTTATTCATGAAATTCTTGAACTTTGCTGTGAAATCTTGATCATCGTATTTCTTTTGGCATTTCTCTTTTGCGTTAATCCTTGATTCTTCTTGGGCACAACAAGTCCAAAGTTATTCAAATGTGGGATACTCCTTTATTGTGTTCATGCTTGCAACAAATGCATCCCATGTGTTGGGAAGACCATTGAGTACTATATTTACCAGTTCCTTCTCTAAAATGATTTCTTCAATATCTTGTAGTTGATATCTTAACTGAGAGATTCTCACAAGGTATGATGTTATGCTATCATCATCATTTATTTTCATGTCATAGAGCTCATTCTTCAGACTCACTACTTGTCCAATGTTTCTGACCGAGAAGAGGTTAGTTCGGGAATCATACATCTTCTTGGATGAGCCAATATGAGAGATGTAGGGTATCAAGTGGTATTTTACAGAGTACACTATGATTCTCATGGAATTGATGTCATTGCTTTTGAACTTCTCTATAACTGCAACATTCTGAGGTTCCTTCTCTTTTCCTTCTTCACACTTTGGTTCCACGATCTTTCCTTTCATGATATCCAACACTTTATTCTTGGCAAGGGTGAGATCAATCCTTGTCTTCCATGCTCTAAAGTTAGAATCTCCTCCTAATTTTTTTTCTAACTTCATAGAGTAAGTCATGACTGATTTGACTTGGTCAACCTTTGAATTTGACCAAAAACATAAACTTGACGTATTAGCTTGCTGCGAGTACCAGGAGGTTCTTTAGGCTAGGGTGCACTAGGCTATCCAAAAATTAGGTCAATCTCTTCACTTAAGGTGCCTCAAAAAGAGGGTTAGGGTTTTGTTGCTGCATCAAAAACTTTGATTTCAATTGAAACTATAACTGAGAAAAAATCCTCCCATTATATCTTCCAGTGGTTAGATTGTCCGAAGATAGGGTGGGCCCATAACCTGTTAGAAAAGTGGGTGTTCTCATTTAATCATAGACAATATAGCAATATTGTCACCCAACCATAGGCACAAATTCCACCCCTGAGTACCTTAACCTTAACAGAGAAGAATTCTGGTATAAAATCAATAGCCAACCAAGGCTAATGCACTAACAAAAGATAACCAACACTGATAAAAAATTCCAACCCGGAAAGACCAAAATTACAGGTTTGCAGTAACTGCAGCTACAACTACCCTCCAGACTTGCACACTAAATTTCTGTAGTGCGCACTATTGAATTTTTGCAGTTGCGAGTTGTTTCCTTCAATTGAGCTCTAGTGTCATGTATTTGTACTGTTCCTCCTTAGCTATCTGGGCTGAATTCTCATTCTGGAGGATAAAAACTCAATATTAAATATTTCCTTTAGCCGATTTGTCTTCTGGGGTTATGTCCAATGCTTTGGGGTTTCTTCTTTCTTCCTGGAATATTATGTTATTGTCAATATTACACGTGGAGGTTAATACCTCCCGCAACTACCATAATATCAACAATCATCACAACATTTGGATGGAGAAACAACATCATCAAAACACTAGGCTGGAGCAACAACATCATCACACCACGAGGTTGGAGTAACAACATCATCATCATCATTATGGGGAAACATAATGAGGCAGGTGTATCAACAACATTTTGCGGTACTCTAACAGTCCCTAGGGATCTGCCCAGGAATCATCATATTCCCTAGGATATAAAATCTTAACGGATCTACCATGTGGTAGTTTGACATATCGTCCTTACCAGACCTTATGGATCTACCCACGAATCATAATATTTCCTAGGATTATAAAAATCCTAACATATTTACCATTACTGACCACATATAGCATATACATGAAAAGGTATTCTGACATAACGTCCTTATCGGACCTTTGATATCTGTCTAGGGATAATCAGTCCCCTAGGATATAAAATCCTAACTGAGCTACCTGCTGTTGGTTAGGGTACCATAGTATCATTGATGGCATAGGGGCAGACCCAAGGTTCACTCCAAGAGCGCACCAACAAGCCCTAACTACTGGCCCTTTCAGCAACACCTGTGAAGCATATGCAATCTCACCCGAAGTGGCTATGGGGGGGTTGCAGGACAACAATGTCTACAACTAGGGGAATATCAAGTGGATCTTGACGCAATACAACACAATATACTTAGCTCACTTATCACTAAAATCTACTCCACATTCTATAGATCTGATCTAATACAATAATGCAATAACAATATATCAAAGACAAAGATAAAGTATCAATCATGCACACATAACACCAGGTATACATGGTTCACCCTCTCCCTAGGGCTACATCCACATAACTGTGCTTATGATATATTAAAGTAAATCTTTTAGTTCTTGTCTGTGCTCTCTGCTAGTAGATCCTCTTCTTTTTCTCTCTTCCTCTCCCCCTCCTACACACCCAGCTGTAGGACTTGATCTTCGCACCCAGCTGAAGATATTACAATGCCAGAAGGCTCTTACTCTCAACACTTCTCTCACTCATAATACAATATTCTCTCAATGAAAAACAATCAATAAAAATGCTCAACAACAGTACCGCCCCGACCCAATTCCTCTCGACCTCTATTTATACAATATAGTCCCTCACCGACAGCCTTAGGTCGAGACCTAGGTGTCAAAACCCTAGATATACAAACCCTAGGTCAACTTGACCCTCTTTTCCTGGACTTCACCAACCCGTCTCTCCTTTCTTCTTGCACAGTGCTATCAATGGATTTTCCCGCTATCTGAGTTGTCCTCAATCCATATACCTTGCTTATCTGTCATCCCTAATCTCCTCATCCAATGACTAGATTTCTTGGGCTTCACTCCTTCTTTTATGCTCTTTTGCTTACTTCGACCTAGTAACAGTCACTATGTCTCTCGCGAAGTTCACATTTTACCTCTTCTTCCTTGATATTCGCTTGATTCCATACCCAAGGGCCAACAGGCCCCCAACACTCACATGTGACTCGTCCTGAGGCACTTCGAATCTGATCCTTCTGTTTTACCTCGACTTTGGATTGCACAGTGTAGTCTTTTCTTTATACTTTATGCCTCCTCTCCATCCCTGTGCAGACTGTATTTTCTGTGTCTGGTACCCAGTTTCAACTGCATGTGATACCTAGACCCTTTTCCTCTTGTTTTTACTGAGAGATGTGAGGCAGCTAGTTGTCATAGTACAACTTCAGCCGACTCCCATTTACCAACCCTTCCTTCCACTCTCCATTCAGTGTCTTCAGTTGCGCAACTCCTCCTTCTGTAACATAGGAGATCTCATATGGTCCAAGCCAATGAATTCTGAACTTCCCTGGGTGTTTTATAAACTTACTGTCATACACCAGTACTAAGTCACTTTGCTTGAATTCCTTCTTCTTGATGTTCCTGTCATGGTAGGCCTTCTCTCTGTCCTTCTGAATGTGCTGATGAAATCCTAAAACAAATCTGTCTTCTTCTAGTTCAACCAATTCTGAAAGCCTCTCTTGAACATCTCAAGTGTCATCCATATCTGTAAAGGCAACAATTCTTAAGCTTGGCACCAGGTATTCCATTGGGACAAAAACATCGAGACCATAGACTAGCTTAAAAGGGGTCTGCATGGTCAGTTTCTTGCAAGTGGTTCTATAGGCCCAAAGTACTACAGTTACTCTTAAATCCCAGTCATCCCTGTTCACATTACAAATCTTCGTCAGTGCTATCTCCAAGATTTCGTTGAATGCTTTGAATTTTCCATTTGCCCGAGGATGAAAAGGTGTGCTCTTATGATGGTAGACAGTAAACTCCTCAGTCAATGCTTCAACTGTCTGATTGATGAAGTGTGTGCCTTGGTCACTCATAAGGATCTTGGGGCATCCAAACCTGGTTATTATGTTATCAAATATAAATTGCATAGCTGTAGTTGCACTACAGTCCTTGACTGCTCTGGCTTCAACCCATATGGTTAAGTATTCAATCGCAATAATGATATACCTTTCTCCTATGCGCTTCCATAGTGGGTTGATAGGTCCCACAAAGTCAGTGGCCCATTTTTCGAATGCTTGTAGGGTCATCTATGGTGCTAATGACATTTCATCTCTTCTATATGGTCTCCCAATTCTCTGGCACACATCACCGACTCTAGCATAATCCTTAGCATCTCTGTTTAAGGTAGGCCACCAAAGGAAAAATCACAGAACCTTCTGCGCAGTTGCTTTCCCTGCATAATGTCCTCCTGCGATGCCTTCATGAGCTTCTGCAAGGATCAGTGGGCACTCTGCCTCCATAACACATCTTCTTAGTATCTCATCAGGTCCCATCTTGTATAGCTGATCTGCTATCAGTGAAAAGTCTACAACACACACTACTAGCTTCTTCTTCTAGGGAATTGTATACTCACTAGGTGCCATTCCTGTTGATAGGAACTGGACTATTTCTGCGAAGTGGTCATTGATCTTTCTACTGGCTAGAAACTGTGCATTCGACAATGTATCCTCCAAAATGGTGGGTTCTTCTCCATGTTCCAACCTCGACAAGTGGTCAAGGCCCTTATTCATTCTTCTTCACTTAACTATGATCTCAAAATCATATTCTTGAAACAACAGAATCCATCTACATATTCG
>SNQJ01S0231602.1:0-14186 GCA_010110895.2 Picea sitchensis
TTGTTGTAGATGAGGATGTCATCTAGATACACCACTACAAAAGTATTGGTGAAAGGTCACAAGATATCGTCCATCATCCTCATGAAAGTTGTTGGAGCATTTGTCAAACCAAAGGGCATGACCAACCATTCAAAAATACCTTATTTTGACTTGAAGGCGGTCTTGCATACATCTGTCTGTTCTATTGGGACCTGGTGGTATCCAGAATTCATATCAATCTTACTGAAGTATTTTTCCCCCATGATCTAATCAAGGAGGTTGTCGATTCAGGGAATCAGGTACCGGTTCCTGACAACGATTTTATTCAGGGCCTGGTTGATCCAAAATGGATCCTGAAATGATAAAACAAAAAAGTTATCAAATGCTCAATATAATGACATGGTCACAAATTTCACATCACAAGATTTTCAATGACACAAAAAGATCAAAAAATGGACATCGTATGAGAAAGTTGTGGCAGTTGGAAAATTTGGTCTTCTCCAGAAAAAAGTCAAAGGGTCAAAGGGACACGTGGAATATTCATCATGTGACATGTGGAAGCTTTTGAATTCAACAAGTGGCAGCCATCAGGTGATGACATGTGGTATCACTAGGCTATGGCAAGTGGCAAGGGTTCATGATGACAAGTGTCAAAGTTTTTATAGTCCATGTGGCAAAAGATTTGCCAACCATGGGCTAACACATGGTCCAATCTAAGGGTGTCACATGTCACCATGGTCAAGGAATTAAAAAGGTCAAATTTATATTATTGGAATCCATGGGATTCGATCCCATGACCTTCCTTTTCAAATGAATTAAGCACAATGAGATATCCACAAAGGGTGAATTACTACTTTAGAAAAAAAAAAAAACACTTTTCAGAAATTTAAACTTAAGCACCTTTTCTAGCTAAGGGAGGTGTGGCCCTTGGGAACTAGGCCATATGGCCCTGATATGAGAAAATAAGGGAGGAGCACACCCTAATTTGGGGCTTAAGCATATTTTTTCCCAAAATTTGGGTTTTTACCTTATATTAATGGTTTTTTGTTGTTTTTTGTGGTTTGTTTGGCCAAAAAGAGTGGATCTGAAGCCCAGAATGAAGCCAGATCTTGGGGGGAAGTTGGATTTAAACCCCCAATTCAGAATATATATAAACCATAGGTTTTTGACAATCCATGTGGGTTTATAAAAGGAGAAAATGTTGAAGAATTGTGAATCTCAAGCCATTTTTTTGCAGGGAATCCATTGAGGATGCAAACTTTAGAGGCCATTTCCAAGAGCTACGCTCAACGTTTTTCAGTTCCGTCAGTTGTGTTAGATTATTGAGGTAGAGAAAAACAAATCCAGATAATTTTTTAATCCATTTGAGATACTTCTGATGTAATTTTTAAGCATTGAATATTAATAAGAAAGCCTCCCCCACTAAGAGAAAGGCTCGAAGACATAGGAAAATTTGTTGAACTCTGTTAACAATATTGGCGTTATGGTTTGTTTTTCTTAATGTTTACTTTATGTTATGTATTATTTATGATGGCTGAAATATTATTTCATTAAAATCTTCTTCGTCTCTTAATTCCTAAGTGGTAAATCAACTCATTCATAAAGTACTTAACCAAAGTCTTTAAAAGATCATTTTTGGATCAAGTGGTATTAAGGCAGGTTGAAAGTTTGTTGTTTGAGTTTGCATGATTACTGGGGAAAAGATAAGTCATGGTAAAGAAGAGCTTGTAGAAGGAGATCCTGAGATTGGATCAAGAAAGAGGACATCCCAAAGTGAGAGGATGTCATCATAAGAAGGACTTTATTAAAAAAAAGAGAGTTTCAAAGAACTTTCTTTGCCATGTCGAAGATGGTAAAAGTCTTGTATGATGATTACTTGGAACAGAAGAGACCGGTTCAAGAGGAATCTTCAAAGAAAGACAAAAGAGAAGAAGGAGAGGACCCTCCAAAATGTGCTCCTTCACCTCCTTCATCTCCACCATATTCTTCTTCTTCAAGTACAAGTTCAGATACTACTTCTTCAAGAAAACATTCTCATAAACATAATCTTGACATGCCATTACTTAAAATCGATGTAAAATTTGTTTTTCCTATGTATGATGGTGAATTTAATGCTGAGAAACTTGATAAATGGGTTAGACATATGGAGGTATATTGTAATGTGAAAGAAATCAAATATGAGGCAACAAAAATCAGATTGACATAGCTTCGCCTTGAAGGCACAACTCTCATATGGTGGAAAAGTAATATGCAACATGGAACTCAACAATTTAGTAATATTTTTCCATCGTGGCATAAATTTATTTCCACACTTAGAAAACAGTTCTATCATTTTGGGTATAAGGAAAATGCTTTAATTGAATGGCAAAGTCTTAAGTTAAGAAAAGGACAATTGGGGCAAGAATATAAAGATGAATTTCGTAAGATGAATTTCATGTTAGATATTCCATTACATACATAATAAAATATTATGAAGTATATAGGAGGTTTGCCTACTTATATTCATAATACTGTATTTATGTTTGGACCTAATAATCTTGATGAGGTTTCTATTCAAGAAACATATATTGAAACCAAAAAAAGAGGAGTTGGTGTATCATGGGAATCATCTTCAAAGAAAGATGGCAAAGGAAAGGGGAATGGGAAGAAATCAAATTCAACGACAGTGAAGGAAGAGAAGATCTATTGAAAGCATTGCAAGAAAGAAGGGCATGATGATGAGCATTGCTGGAAATTGCACCTAGAGAAGAGACTAAAGTGATTCAAAGAGAGGGAAGGGAGGCAAAAAGTTGCATCAAAAACATGACCAACAAACTTGGGGTCAAATTCATGTGATGAGTCTAATATTATAGCATTTGGTTTGACAAGTAAAATTAGTGATGGTTTTGATTCAAAAGTAAATTGTTTCATATAAGGGCCATTATGAAACATACTAAGATCGATGCATTGATAGATAGAGTATCTCAATCTAACTTAATTTCAGAAAAAGTGGTTAATAAATTGGGATTAAAAACTAAGATGCATCACAAACCCTATTAACTAAATTGGATAAGCAAAGATCACAAATTTCCCATAACAAAGCAATGCATCATAAAGTTTTCAATTACATCTTAGTATGTCGATGAAGTAATATGTGATGTGGTGTCGCTAGAAACATGTGGAATGGTTTTGGAAGTCCTTATTTATATGATCACAAAACAATCTTCTATAAGGAACATAATCAATATCACTTATTTAAAAAAGGCAATGAATATGTTGTGCATGCTCATCATATAAAAGAAAATCAATCTCTTCTAACAATGGAACAATTAAAGAAGGAAACTTATGCAAGAAATACACCTATAATTGTGCCAAGTAAAGTAGTTTATCTTAAGCATGAACATGAGATGGTTGTAGGATTGGATTTCAATCATACTTTGCTTCAAGATAACTTAATGTCGTGCAATCACATCAAACATATTGGTTCATTTTCAGTCATATTTCTGATATTATCGATGCTAATGTTTTCTACATGGATGGTAGTGGATTCAAAAATATGTGAGTGAGTTCAAATGGATAACAATATGATTTCAATTGTCATGGTTATTATGCAATTTATTATGATGCGATAGGTGCACATGATAGATGTGCCTTAGCGGATGTGATAGATCTACTCAATGAACTGGGTGGATTTGTCATCTTCAGTTGGAGCAGGGGACGATTTAGTCGAGGTGGCCACAAGGGGTAGTTTAACATCCATGGGACCTAATGGTTGGAATCCCAACCCCACCTGAAAGGGGTTGTGGTTGGTTTATCTATGTAGGGATTGGTTGTAGCTATGAAGAACATAGGGAAGAATCTCATCCCATGTACGGAAGTACTTGGATTGGAATTGTACATGAATAGGATATGCACAATCATCTGATTGACGACCTCAGTTTGGCAATTTTTCTGGGGGTAGAAAGCAGTGGATTTGGTGAGCTTGGTGTCCAAAAATGACTAGAGGCTTGACTAGAATGTGATGAGGAACCGACTGTCCCGATCTGAGACAACGTTTTGTGGGATTCCAAAATATACATGTTATCACTCCAAGAGTCACTCTAGGTTGTAGCTCGAGTGGGCTTGGTAACTTAATCAATTACTCAATGTAAAGGTATACAAATGGATCAAATTAACTTATTTGTTCAATATCTCTCGCTCAAGAGACACTTGAATATATCTAGGAAAAATAAGTCCCTCAAGAGTATTGATCAGATGGTTTTTCAAACTGAGATGGATGAAGAATGATTACTAAACCACAAAGATCATATACATTACAAAAACATATGAAAGGATGATTATAACAAGGAAACAATACTTGTGGTTTTTCCTACCAATGCAATGATAAAAAGACTTTCATCAATCACTGTATAAACAAAATAAATGAGCATACATTTGACCCCATGTACAAGAAAAGTAGATGGAAAGATATATGAACAAGAACTCTGAGAAGTGATTATATTCTAGTATATATATCAAAATGTCTTTACAAAAAAGAGTATTTTCAAATCTCCAACTTCAAGCCTTTTACAATGTAAACTTCATGGGATAAATAGCCTTTAAAATCCTTAACTAAGATCCTCTAAAGATGGATCGAATAGCTACATATTTTCTTAGATATGATCTATTTACAAATGATTAGGATCTAGATCCTATTTCTATGGGATTAAACCCTCATCCTTAAACTAAGTCTTCGACAACTTCAGAGGCTTTGTTGGAGGATAATATAGACCTTCTAGATTCATCAACAATAGTTGGGCTTCGAGTCACCTATTATTTGACAAAAAAATGAGTCCAAATGTGAATTGGCTTCTTATACGTTGAGGATGAACTAGTTTGCAACGTGATACACAAAAAATAGATGACAGATGCTACAAACTCCTATAGAAGACTATTTTTCCAAACTACTTGCAAACTTGCCTGAAATTTGTCTTGAAGGTTAGGAGTCTTCTTGAACTGAATACATACCATTTTCATTTACTAATATTATTAGGGTTACTCAGACTTCATCCCAATAATATTGCATTCATACTCTCTTAATCACAATATAAGTTTCATGCACCTTCATAAGACTTCAAAACATAAAACAAGTTTGAGAGCTTGTAATTATACTGCATATATAGCTTTCCACTATAACACTAATGAAAGAAGTCTATAAATCTCTTTTAATATTCATCTTCATATGAACCTTATTCTACCCTTATCTCAAGAACCAAAACAGAGTATGATTCAATGTATGAATTTATGATTTGCATTGATAGCCTATCATACTGTATGACCCTTCTTTGCAAGTATTCTGAACTTATAATCATAAAAATCCTTCACTTACATGCCTTATATTTCTCAAGAACCAAAATTTTCATCTTAGTATAGGAAAAAAGAAATGATCCATGTTCAATAACCTTGAAGAAAAAATATGAGTAGTAGATATCTAAAGTATAACATGTTCATCACCATTCAACAAAATGTGATCACAAAATTTGCAAAACACCTTTGCTCATCAATCATCTTGCTTAGAATAACTTGGTGAAGTGGTCTCTTTCAGAAAAATGACCAAGTGTTTCTTAATCAGCATAATATTTTCCAAGTATATGTCTTCAGCTAACTCACCCATTTGATTAGTAAGGTGGCTACTCAAAGTGGCACTCTTTTGCTTCAATACTTGATTTTTCTCCTTGAGGGTTTTGATTTATGCCTGGGTTACAAGTAACTTATCCTTTTTTCTCTTGGATGACATTACTTCAAGAGATAGCTATAGAGGTTTAGAACACGATTCCTTTAACTAGACAATGGCCTTAAGTGCTTATTTTTCCAGGGGGGATACCTTCAACTTAGGTAGCTTGGTTCTTGGCTTAATGAGTTAAATTTCCTGAAGAGACTGCTTATCTATAGTAAGCTTGTTCTTGGATGACCTTCTAGGGGTAAGTACTCATGTTTTAACTTCAATGATATAGATTTCGTCATCAACCTCCATAGTTGAAGGTTCAATAGGGAGTTCTCACTATTTCTCAACAACAATTTTCTCCTGAGGTTCTTCAGTCAACTTGATCTTCCTTCGAGATGATCTCCTCAAACCTGGTGGACCAATCTTGACTGGAACACTTTGTACATTATCATCAATTTCTACTAGAGGAAGTTTGATAGGATGCTCAGTTTATTCTTCATTGATTACCTCTTTGGCCTTACCTTTCCCTTTATTCCTCTTATAATTTTTAACAGGTGGTGGATTTTGAGAAACAAGGACTTGGGAAGACTTTGGTACTTCAGCTGGGGAATCAAAAGGATGTATAGTAGTCTTATTCCTAGGGGAATCAAATGAGGGACCCACTTATTCGATTATTAAGTTAAAAGAAAGACTCAACCTATTACCTAAGAATTCAAATAATAAAAAGTTTATTTGGGAGATAACAGTTGGATCCTATTAGGGGTGGAAGCCTCCCTGTGAGGTTCCAAGAACATAGTAGTTCTTGTTTCCTTTCCACTCAATTTGAAACCCTGCAACCTCCTCTTCTTATTGAGATCAAATCATTCTTCAAAAATATAAATATTGAACTCTATAATGCCTAGTCCATTGGGTGATGGAGTCTTATACTGCTGCAAACCAACAAAATGAAGAGAATATACCTGCTTGGACGGTGATCTTATTCTCTTTCCTAATCCTACCTCTAATAAATAGAATAAAACTGATCAAGTGAAACTGAATCTCCAATGTAAACAAGTAAGTAATTGACTAACAACTTGAAATTTCTTTCCAACTTTATGCAAAGTCACAAACACACGATTTGTATCATGTGAATCATAATCTTTGAAATCATACTTACAATCCAAAAATCTGGCTTTAAATATGGCAATAGCTGAAAATTCATCACTGAAAAACATCTCCCTATAAGTGGCAACTGGATCTTGAAATTCATCCAAAACTTGTTGCTTCTCAAAAAATGACAAAGAAACATGCATCATCAATTTCTCACCTAATCCTTTATGTTTTTCTTTGCCATATTTATGTGACTTGGATCCATCACTATGATGTGGTGGCCCATTACAACTAACAATTTCTGAGAGAAAAGAATAGATATGTTCTTGATCTTCTACATCACTGTCTCCATAATGATCAAATGAAAGATGAGTCTTAAAAGATATATCATGACAAAACTATTGATTACTCTTCCCAACAATGATATTTTTGAAAGATGTGTCAAAAGTAAAGAGATCTTCTGAACAACAGACTGATAACTATCATCAACTATAACATGCATACATTGTTGATCATCTCTTTGCTGAAAAGTAGAACTAGATGATATTCCATTAGTCAGCAAGCCTTCATAAACTTTGAATTCTTTCTCATCATCACTATATTCATCATAAATGGGAACATCAGGATAAAATCCTAATGGAAAAGATGAATATTTTTGCATATAATCATCACCAATATGATTTTTAAACAGATTTGAAACAACAACTCCTTCTTCCTCATCATTATCATCCTTCTCATCTAAATTTGAAGCAATAGGTACATAAGGAACAAGATCTAAAGCATCCTCATCTATTCAATCATCAATGTTACTATCAATTATATCTTGAAGACCTTCTTCTTGGGAATTAACAAAAGAAATAATTTCATCCTCATATGTATCTTCATTAATATATTCACTTTCATCCTCACTACTAGAAGAAACAACATGGTGAATATCTAAATGAAACTCCTCACAACAATGCTCAAAAATAAGTTCATGAGAAAAATACCTTTCACATCGATGATGGAATGCTATATGAAATTATTTTAAAAAATATATGCTATAAGGAGGTAAGGATCAATACCATTCACGAGAATCCCATTCTAATGAATATAAAAACATCTTCATGAGCACATCTTCCTGATGTATATTTAACTGAGTCATGCATTGATGAAATCTGACGAGGAAATCTGAAGGATTATCCTTTTTCCTTTCTCTGAATCGTGGAAGGAAGTCTCCCCAAATATCCATAAGAGGTATTGGATGTGGGAAACCAAGAATTGCAGAAACTTTTAGAGGTGCAAACCTCCTAGCCAAAAGAAAAGAAAATTCCTTTGACATTTGAAGATTGTGGAGTCACCACTGAATTCATCCTTCATGGAGTCACCATATAGCATATTACAACCAATACGATGCCCAACCTTTTTCTATCATCAAAAGTTCGGACTATGTCGTCTCCTAGGGATGCTTGCTTCAAACTCCTCTCCTCGACAATGGAACCAATTTTGTATCACTCCAAGAGTCACTATAGTTTGTATCTCGAGTGAGCTTGGTAACTTAATCAATTACTCAATGCAAAGGTATAAAAATGGATCAAATTGACAGATTTTTTCAATATCTCTCTCACTCAAGACGCACTTGAATATATACAGACAAAATAAGGCCCTCAAGAGTACTAATCAGATGGTTTTGCAGAATGATATGGATGAAGTATGCTTACTATACTAGCAATATCATATACATTACAAACACATATGAAAGGCTGATTATAAAAAGGAAACAATACTTGTGGTTTTTCCTACCAATGCAATGATAAAAAGACTTTCATCAATCACTGTATAAACAAAAGAAATGAACATACATTCGGCCACATGTACAAGAAAAATATATAGAAATATATCTGAACAAGAACTCTCAGAAGTGCTTATATTCCAGTATATATATCAAAAGGTCTTTACAAAAAAGAGTATTTTCAAATCTCCAACTTCGAACGTTTTACAATGTAAACTTCATGGGCTAAATAGCCTTTACAATCCTTAACTAAGACCGTCTAAAGATGGATCGAATAGATACATATTTTCTTAGATCTGATATGTTTACAAAATATTATGATATAGACCCTATTTCTATGGGATTAAACCCTCATACATAAACTAAGTCTTCGACGAATTCAGAGGCTTTGTTGGAGGATAATATAGATCTTCTAGAATCACCGACAACAACTAGGCTTCGATTCACCTATTCTTTCACCAAAAAAGGAGTCCAAATGTGACTTGCATTCTTATATGTTGAGGATGAACTGGTTTGCAGTGCGATACATAGAAAATAGATGACAGACACTACAAACTCCTGTAGAATACTGTTTTGCCAAACTATTACAAGGAAAATCTCTCTATGGCTAGGGGAAAACCACAATAGATGGAACTGACTACAGAAATCAACTCTATTCTCAAGTATGCTATATAAATAAATATGCTAGAAAGACAAGATAAAAGGCCTACCTTGTATAGACGTTCAATGAAGTCTACCATTGAGCACTTGACCCAAATCAACATACCTGCAACTAGTCCTCAACAACCAAGCAAAGAAAGAATATGGTGATAATATATAATGTTATCACATTTAATAGCATAATCCATTAACATACATGACAAATATGCCTATGGAATAATAATCCAAATATTTGCAAGATATCAATTGGATGAGAAAAGAATATTTCTATTAATATATGATCAACAGAAGTGAAAAATTTATAGACTTCCGTGTCAGCATAGTTTGGAACCAAGAAACTAAGTTCCTTCCAACCGGGCTTCCACCACTTCAATCCTCCACCAAAGGAAAGCTCATAGAAGAGAGAAATTGAAGTACTCAATCAATAAAGGAAGAGCTTGGGGGATGAACACTGTGTTCAGACTTAAAGGACAAAGGGATGCAGACTCAATGTGAAGTGAATAATTCCTCCAGAGTAACTTTTCTCTCAAAGTTGAATTCTTTCTCCTCTTTTTCATAGATCAGAATTGACCCATTTATAGCCTTCAAATGGAACTGAAGGGCCGAGTCAGAACGTTTCCAGTATATGGAAGGACAAGGATCATTGATCTCTTGTCGTGACATGGAAACCTGACACCATTTTTCATTTTTGGGCACATTTCACAATGTACGTGGGTTGTAGTGGTGAAACCTGCATATACACATGTTGTATAGTAGGCAAGGTACGTATATGTGGAAAAAATGTATTTTTAGCTCTAGGATTTGCAAAAAGAGATGAAAAGTCTGCATAGGGAAATGGAAAAAGGCCCTTTGTGAAAGATTGCATAGGTTGAGGCAAATATTGTTATAACAGATGCCCCCTAATGTGTGAGGTCAGAGGAGTATCTGTGATGGTTGAAATGCATTATAAAAAACTAGAAGTGGAGTGATGGGGAACTAATTGGAAGAACTAGTTGCTCATTACATTCTACACTGACTTTGCATACATGGATGCCAATTTGAATTACACTGCAGATCCATGTGAAAATATACCAAACAACTATCCGAGGACATGAATAGGAAAATACAAATGTTGTTACATTCCAAAGGCTATCATATTCACGAGCAAGGCCCAATAGAACCAGTCTCAAAATGAATTTGAAGATATCTGTATACAATGGAGTAAAATATGATCTCCCATGATCATTGAAGTCATATAAGTACTGGTCCAATGAAAAGGAAGCAATATCTCAAGAAAGTTGTAGCCACATACTAATGTCTTCAAGTCTTCTACACAATCTGCCAAAGGTGCAAGTCTACATCATGTGAATAAAGGAGTTGAAGTCGAACATAATGAGACATCGTTTGATTAACGATCATTTAGGTATGTTGTTAACAAATGCAAGACAACCTACCGATAATTAAAGTAGGTATCAAGGCACCGAGTACATTCTTACAAGAGTGAATAAAGGATTCAGGGTCAAACACTCTAAGAATCCATCGATTAGGAGACATTGATGTATTCCCAATTGTCGATGGCAAGAGAACCTGCCACTAATGACTGCAAGCCTAAAGTTACTCATATGAATCTAGGTCTCGTTTCTAGAATCTATGAGCTGAATTCGTTGGAAGGAGACCCAATAAAAGGAGAGAATTAAGGAATCTCTCATCATTCATCATGAGATACAAAGCAGGAGCTTCATGATTTGGAGGAAATCAGACGAAGAACTTGTTCATGAACCAACGACCCTGTGCATATTTCACATGTTCCAAGTGCAAGCGGTAAACAAAAAAGACCCTCTAAATAGAAAACAATGAGGGAAGTTGCTGACAAAGGTGAGGAAACCACCAATAAGGCTAATGGTATCCAAGACACTGCACAAATCTCAATGTGTGAATAGATGTCTTGTCGTTGAACACAAGGGGAACCACCTAGTTAATGACCAATGATGAAATGTCGACTGTTGGGTTCAAGGTTACCTACCAATGAGGAAAGTAGGACCAAGGTGCATGATAGGACTACAACATCATGTGATTCTGAGACAAACTAAGGGTATGGACGACATGAAAATTCAAGAGTTCTGAGGAATGGCTGACACAGGTTGATAGGCTTCCTTTGAACAAGAGCATGAGACATATGGAAGACTCTGACAACATACACTCAATGATGGAACCATGAGATGCATGAGGCATCAATCAAGTTCTCCATAGGGACTGGAAGAGTAACCAGTCGGGGGAGAAAATTCTCTGTAATGAGCTCAACTTCCTAAGGCCATGCTAAACCCAAAATTATGATGACAAGTGGAATCAATAACTTTGTGGTCTATTCAAAGGAGACACAACTACTGCCAATATAAGATAATAATCCCTTCCCTCCCATATTTTTTTGTTTTTTCATAGGCAAATGAATGCTATGATACACGGGAGGAAACGAGTGTCGCAAGTAATAAATACTAGTTCCAATAGTGGAACATTCCTATGCTCAATGCAAGGAGGTGCATGCAGGAGATGGACACTTAGGGGAATGTTCCCTCCTGGGTATAGGTTGTCAAATTTCAAAGGATATAAACGAGGCTCTGCTTGGTTGAGGATGCAAAATTGTTGAGGCAAACAGTTTATAACACAAAGAGAGAACTGACTATAGGCTCAATACTGCAAGCGAGGGCATGAGACACAATCACAAATTAACGCCAAAAAATGTCATTTTTCATAATCTTAGTCTACTTGTCTTGAAAAAGGTATAAACTTGTACCAACTAGACATACTTTCAAATACAATTTACGAGTGTGAAAGAGACAAGTTCACTGGACAATCTTTTCGCTTTTTGAAAACAAGTCGGAAAAGAGCTTAACTAAGACTCATGACCTTTCAAGTCTAATTTAACGAGTGTGAAAGGGATAAATTCACTCGACAATATTTTCTCTTTTTATATGAGTCAGAAAAGAACTTTACTCAGACTCTCTTGGGAGCTTCTAGGCGACACGTCATGGGCGAGGCCAAGGCTCCCGTGCTGGACTTCTGTGAAATGTCAGTATCTTGCGAATATATGACACAAGTTTGGGAAAACCCAAAGCTGTCCAAGTCGAGGAGGATAAAGTGATAGCGGAGGTTGTCATCTCCGTGATATATTGGATAATGTATCTTACTTGAAAGGACATAGGCGGAGGCATTGGATACCCCACAAGACCATCCCAGTCAAAGGGAACTTCTCCAAGACTTGAACGGAGAGTAATCGGAGAGAGTAAAACTCTCTCTTGTTCAGAAGGTGCAGTATCAGAATGCTAACGACATGGTCAAAGGATGCATCCCCCTCCAAAATGAGAGTTGGATTGACCAGATATTGCAATGGTACGACCACTTTTTCAACTATGGGTTGAATAATATGCATGATAATAGGGACATGCGACAAATCACCCATGATAATGAAGGTGTGGTCAGGAGAAGATTGCAATGGAATTGTTGTTGTGTCAATCAACAGATAAATAGGACATGGGGAAACCACAAACGCCTCAGAACCCAAAGGGCCCTTAGGTGAGCCCCATGCTTCTCGTATCCCAACAGTAGTAGGACACAAACGAGTAAGGTGATTTCGTTCGCAAGTCCTACAAAGGAACTTAGGCTTACTTCTGAGACTTCTAGGCTTCTCAATGCCCCCAAAATCATTCGCAATGATTGGTGACATGATCTCATTGTGACTAGAAAAGGAGAGAGAGTCGTCTCCCACATGATGTACATAGGTTGGATATGTGACATCGATATGACTCGTGGCAACTAGAGTGATGCCTCCAATGTGACTAGCAGCAACTGGTTGCAAAACTTCAACATGACTTGCAGAGGTCATCGACCAACCCCCAACATGACTGGAATAGGTTGGTGATGGAGGTCCAATATGATTGGCAGTGACTGGACTAGTGGTAGTGGGTTGTGCCATTTGATACCAAGGTCCCGGGAAAGATTGTATTTGAAACATTGCAGGCTAGGAAGGGTCCTGGTTTACACCATGTCCCTATCCGGAATGGTAGTATCCTTTGCCTAAATGATCCATAGAGGTTTGTACGGGAATCATCACTAAATCATATGTCTGTGAAGAGACGAAAGTATGATAAGGATTGTTCAAGTGAGGATATATGTTTGCCCCATGTGAAGGGGTTCCGTGAAGACGGTAGCCTAAAATGTAAAATCGATTCCCTCCGAATGTAATACCTAGGGATATATGGGGTCCCACCATGGGAAAAGTGTTCGCAAGAATTGGCCTAGCAAATGAAGGATACACATATAGGGTGTAACAAGTAGAATAACCACCCATTTGAGTATTGTCTCCTAAAAAAACATAGCTATGACTAGAGCCATAAGAGGGGAGGTTCCAACCTTTGTTAGAAAAATAGGACCTGGAGCAACAAAATAAAACAAATGCAGAAACAAAACACAGAAGATACATAATACAATAGAGACACAGATTTACGTGGTTCACCCAGTGTGGGCTACATCCACCAGAGAAATTTCTAGGTTCTTCCTTTATTATTATCTAGCATATGAAGGGATACAACCTACAACAAACCCACTGTAACTTCCTCTTCTTTCCCTCATAGTCTCCTATCTCATAATACAATATTCGCCATCAACAATAGCCACAATACATTTCCCTCATAAAAGAGGGTTTCCTTCTAAGGAAAAAAACCCTAACATAATCTCTATCGTTATATCTGGGACCTTATAATGAATGGTCCAGATTTACAATGAAATTAAAATATACATTTACAAGGCAATTTTTCCTTCGGTGGATTCACCCCCGAACCCCCGCTTTCCCCCAGACCCCACAGAGGGGGTACCCCCCTCTACACTCCCCCACGTGGAAGAGTGTACATACTTCTAGGGTGTAAATACTTCATGGGGTATTGTTTAAGGATAAATTCGTGAGTGCGGACACAGACCAATCTCCCCAGATCCACCTGGATCTGGAACAAAACGTGATAGAATACTACTCTT
>SNQJ01S0231605.1:0-14212 GCA_010110895.2 Picea sitchensis
TGTGATGTCCCATTTTAATGTCAAAAGGCACTGATAATGTCTAATAGAACCTCCAAATTTCAGAAACGTTGAAAACAAGAACTAAGGAACACATTGTTTTACAACCATCCAATAATTCGGGGCTTCTCCCTTATAGTGGCCGACTACACACCAACCAATTGGGTAAGACAACAATATGGGTCCCTCTCTCAAGTCTCTATTATGTCGGGTAGAACACATGGTGTGCCCAATGTTTTAAGGTCACTCAAGTCTCTATTATGTCGGGTAGAACACATGGTGTGCCCAATGTTTTAAGGTCAGGAAAAGCCTTAAAAGTTCATAAACACTTATCGAAAAAGGAAAATATTATTATAGACACCTATAGTTGAAAAAGGCAGCACTGGAGGTTATCAAAGCAAAGCCACGCACTGTTTTTTATTAAATCAATTGAGGAGTACATTATATAGGATGATATTCGGTTTAGACGGTTGGAACCATTATTCAGTTTAGAGGAATACATTAAATCACAACTAATCTCCATTATTTCTAAGTCTCCCCTTTAATGGAGAAAGGATTGACATCCACACCTAACATCTCCCTAAACAGTTCAAATTTTATCTTCCCAAGAGGCTTAGTGAAAACATCAACAACATTTTCACTAGTATTACAATACATTAAAGTAATGTCATTAGACTGCATCTTTTATCAAACAAAATGAAACTGAGTATCAACAT
The DNA here is from genome assembly GCA_010110895.2 of Picea sitchensis. Taxonomy (NCBI): domain Eukaryota; kingdom Viridiplantae; phylum Streptophyta; class Pinopsida; order Pinales; family Pinaceae; genus Picea; species Picea sitchensis. The sequence continues at coordinate 714 of SNQJ01S0231605.1, forward strand.
GCTTTGTCCTTGAATGGTAAACTGGATTATTTTCCAACTTAATTGAGCTCTGGTTATCACATTTGATTATCGTATCTTTCCTTTGTTCTTCTCTAACATCTTGAAGTAGTCTTCTCAACCAAACAACTTCACAAGTTGCTACGCACAATTCTTTATATTCTGCTTTTTTGGATGACAAAGATACATTACGCTGCTTCTTACTGCGCCATGAAACAATATTGGATCCAATGCCAAAGGAATAACCTGTAGTAGATCTCTGATCATCCGGATTGCCAGCCCAGTCTGAATCTGAGTAACCTGTCAGCTCAACATCAAATGAATCAGTGTATTGAATACCATAATCAATTGTGCCTTTGAGATACCTGAGTACTTCTTTCACTACATTCTAATGGTTTTCTAGATGTTTTTTCCATAAACTGACTTAACACACTAAAAAAATATGCTATGTCAGGTCTGGTTGTAGTGAGATAGTTCAAGCTTCCCACCATCTATCTATACATTGTACTATTCACCTCCTTCTAACCATCATCACAATAAAGTTTCATGTTTTGTTGCATTGGAACATAAGGAACTTTACACTGATCCATTTTAAGCTTCTTAAATAATTCTCTGAAATATTTACCTTGAGACACAAAGGTTTGACCAACATTTCTCCAAACTTCAAGACCTAGGCAATAATGTAACTCACCAAGATATTTCATTTCAAATACTTGTGACATCTGCTTCTTAATTCCACTAATCATTTTTTCTGAATTTCCTAATTAAATCATCAACATATAAGGAAATCAATACAACATGCCCCTTTTCATCAAACTTGGTATACAGATTTGGATCACTTTTTCTCCTCATAAAACTCTGTTGAAGAAAGAAGGAATCTATCTTCTCATACCATGACCTAGGTGCTTGTTTCAGTCCATACAATGCTTTCTTTAATTTACACACTAAATGTTCTTGACCACTTTTCACAAACCCCTCTTGTTTTTTTTTTTTTATAAGTAAGAGGTTTTATATATAAGGGCCTTCAAAAACTAGACCATAGTTACAAAAACTTGATAACAACTGGATTGTAGTTACTGAACTGCCCCAAGAAGGAGAAACCAGTGCAGCCAACAGGGTAAGTTTAGCATTTGAGAATCTAACAGTCTTAAAGAACAAAGCTAAGATGACTAAATTGTGACTAAAAGGAGAAACTATTAAAAAGAAAGATCCCTTGGGGGGTTATACACTTGGAAAGTAACCTGGCCAGTTGGCAAGATCAACCGCGTGCCACGACTCCTCCTCAACGGGTGTCCCTGTGTTTTCCCAATACATGGCATCGTCCACAATGCCCTCGTCCCTGTTGGCAGCTGGCAAAGCGTCTCCCGACGGAGTGTGCAGATGTTGACTTGTGGTTGTCACCGCTTCCATGTCCTCATGTTGGATCTGCTCCGCAACGACCTCTGCTACACTCTGTGTTCTAACATTTCTGTCGTCGCCTTCTGAGGAGGGCGCCCCTGCTGAAGCCGGGTCTGCTGGGTAGGAGGGAGAGGCGTCTTGGAAGGTAAATAGGAGCTAAAGGAGGGTCGAGATCCTCCCGTCCATAAGTTGCATTCGAAATTGCAGGTCCTCCATTCCCTGACGAAGTTCGAAAACCAAATCATAGAGGATGGTGAACTCTCTTTTAGCTGCAAATCAGGCTTGGAGTCGATAGACACGGTTGTGTTACTTCGGGCGGCCCGAACAGGAGGTGGTGCCCCCATGGGCGACTTTGAGGAACCAGTGAGCGGTGTAAGGGAAGGATTGAGAGTTGTGGAGGTCAGTGGAGCAATAAGGTGGTGCGGAGAAGATCCCAGCAAGCTTTCAATTATGGCTAAGCACTCAATGTGGGAAACAGGCGAGGTGGTGGAAGTGAGAGGTGCTAGCTCAAGCAACAGAGGTGGCGAGGAAAGTGTTGAGGGTGAACCAGGGGGAGAGACCGATGCTCAGGGCCGAGGAGGATGCCAAGGAGAGCCCCTTCGTGACCGTCCTCATTGACGCGGCATGATTTGAATACGGAAAAGGATTTGGTGTTCTAGGTAAATGTGGAGAGCCTGGAGAAGGCCGGGATCTGTGAGCACCATGAACGTGCAAGCATAACCAGGCCAGGGTAGCGGAGGAGTGTGGGAGTCGGTCCTCGAGAGAGAGAGAGGATCACAAGTAGACATAGAAGCCATAGAACAATGCGTAATGGAGGTCAGGTGAAACAAAATTAATGCTGCTACGATCGACGTGAAAGCCAATTAATGCAAGGTAGAGTCGGTAGTGGTCGGCACAAGTTGGTCACATGGCTCTCTGCCTTGCTGGCTTGTCCGCTCTCCCTCTGTATGCCAAGTGGTCTGCACTAACACCCCATCCAGGGGCACAAACCCCTCTTGTTGAGTAAGGTAAACCTCCTCCTTTAGCTTACCATTCAGAAAATAAAATTTTACATTTAATTGATGAAACTTCCAATGGTACTTTGAAGCTAATTCAATTAAAAATCTTATAGTATTTAATTTAGATACGGATGCAAATGTTTATGCATAATCAATGCCCTCCTTCTGTGAATACCCTTTTTCCACCAATCTGGCTTTATATTTATTTATACTACCATCTTCTTTGAATTTAGGTTTGTATATCCATTTACATCCTATGGGACTTTTATCTTTAGGCAATTCAGTCAATTCCCAAGTTTTGTTTTTCATTATAGAGTCATATTCTTCCTCCATTAATTTTCTCCACTCTTCATGTTCATTAGCTTCATTAAAACTCATGGGTTCCATGACATTTGAAATATTACTGATAAGGGAATAATATTTATACTTTTCAGGTAGACGAACCTGTCGTAAAGATCTTCTCAATTGGTTGTTGACTTCTTATCCATTTTGTGAAGATCCTTCTTCACTGTTGGATGTATCCATGTCAGTAGCTGTATTTTTCTACTGGTTCTTCTCTTATTTGACCTCTTCATATTCAAGAAGTACATGCCATCCTTCATGACTATTGTCTTCATTATTTCCTTTTGTGTGCTCATGGAAAATTACATCTCTACTCACAAACACTTTGTGAGTAGATGGATCAAACAAATTATATTCTTTAAATTCTGAACAGTACCCTATAAAAATAAATTTGATAGATTTAGCATCAAGATTCTTCTTGTTCTCCTTTGGAATATGTGCCTTTACACCCAAATATCCTCAAATTATTAACTGCTAGTTTAGAATCATACAAGTCTTCGAAAGGAGTTTTATGATCAAGACACCTTGTTGGAATTCTATTCTTTAAATAAACAACAGTGCTAATGGCCTCAACCCAAAAAAAATTGAGATATTCTTACCTTTCATCATACTTCGTGCACACTCCACTAGAGTTCTGTTTTTCCTTTCTGCAACTCCATTCTTCTGTGGAGTGTGGGGTACTGTAAATTCTTGTACTATTCCATGATCTTTGCAATACTTGATGAAGTTCCCTGATCTGTACTCTCCCCCTTAATCTGAGCGGAGTATTTTTATGGAATTTCATGTTTGCTTCTCCACCATGTTTGTAAATTCCTTGAAGTATTCAAAAACATCACTCTTTTTCCTAAGGAAATAAACCCATGTGTATCTTGTGCAATCATCAATAAACAAATATAAATAATAAGCACCACCTAAGGACCTTGTCTGCATTGGTCCACAAACATCAGTATGTATAAGTTCTAATACATCTTTCTTTATCCTATCATAATTAGAGGGTAATTCATCTATGTGCATCTTTCCTAATGAACAACCTTCACAAGCAGCATACTCATTCTTCAACATAGGGAGTCCTTCAACCATATTTTTTTTTTAATAACAACAAATCATGATAATTAATGTGACCATACCTTTGGTGCCAAAGAGTTTATGTAGGCATAGTTGCAGAAGTCAATGCTTGATGATTCTTTTTGGTGACATCAAGTTTACACAGACCTCCAACTCCGACTCTGGAGGCAATAGTTATGTAATGAACTTGCAAGTCCTTCACTATACAATGTGTCTTGAAGAATTCGACCTTCAAATTTTGATCTGTAATTGTGGACATAGAATTCAAGTTTTTCTTTATCCCAGGGACATACACAACATTGCAAATGTGTCTGACAGTACCATTTAGAAGTGTTAATGGAATATCTCCATATCCCTTGATTTTATAGGAATGATCATCTCCAATATAAATATGGGCACCATTATGTGTTTCTTTAAAGTTTATATACCAATTATTATTACATGGCATGTGAATTGAGGCTTTAGAATCCACAAACCATGCATCAACATCATCAATTTCAGTAGACAATGCAACATTAAACACAAATAATCTGAGATCTTTTGAATCAAAATTTGGGTTTTCTTCTGCAAAGTGTCCTGAATGTTTCTTATGTTTATGTCCAGCCTCATCATTTTTCTTCTTATAACATGCTCTAGCAAGATGCCCAATCCTACCACAATAGAAACACTTAGGTTTGTTTCTATTAGATGGCATACCTTGATTTGGATTTGGAAATGACTTCCTCTGAAATGAACTTTCTCCTCTACCTCCTTCTCATGGTTTCCCTTTAGGGAATCTCTTCTTTGTCCATAGTGCTAAGTTTGAATTCTGAGGCTTCAAATTCGACTTCAATTTCATGCACCTCTCTTCTTCTTGCAGCAATATACCTATCAATTCCTCAAATGTAGGAACTTTCTCTCTCACTGCAAGGCCTGTTATAAACATTTGATAGTCCTCTAGAATTCCATTTAGGGAAATTGTGACAAGATCAGTGTTTGAAAATTTTTCTCCTATATCTCCCAATTTATCTTTCATGTCTTTAATTCGCCCAAGAAAAGTACTAACAAACTCATTTATATCCATTTAAATACTTAGCAATGTACTCTTCAAAACAATAATACAATTTGTATTATTAGTCTCATACAAATCTTTAAGTGCTTTCCAGGTTTCTTTATAAGTCCTAGCATCTCTAATGTGAGGAATTATATTATATTTCACAGACATTCATAATAATACCTTGGCTTTGTTCTCCCGCTTATCCAAATCTTGGATTTCTTCCATTGTCACACCTGTAGATGCATCAGTTCATCCTTCATCTCTTTTCACGGTCGTCCATACACCATAACCTTCCATCAAGGTATGCATTTTGAATTTCCAATTGACAAAATTCGAGCCATCCAATTTATTGGCTTCATTGAGATAAGTTTCATCAAGTGGATTCACCATATCTGCAAAATCCTTTACGCAACAAACTCCTCTCCAAAGAAGCGATCATATGCAAAGAATGGAAACTAGCAGAGAATATGGTGCGACCTCTTTGGCTTCTATGCAGTGCATCTCAAATTCTTTAGTTTTGCAAGTTCTGGCTACTGCGATGGATTATGCTCATTCAAACCCATGACCTTGACTCTTCTTCATTTGTCTTGGCACCCTCAATGAAGATAGCCTCCAGTGGCTTCCTCCTTTACTCCTCCATGCAGGCTGCACTCGAAATCTGGATGGAAGCAGGTGGACGAGAGAGCGAAGGACATGAAATATGGAGAATAGGAAGGCTCTCCACAGACATGAAAATGAAAGTGATTCTCTGATGTTTTCATTTGCGCCCAACCGAGAAAAGAATCAATGCAAAAATAGTTGGGATATCCTTGACTAGGTATGTCTACTAAAGTCTAATGGCAGAAGTGTCCTCAGGCACACACTTTTATTAATTAGGAAAATAAATTACATATGATAATTTGCAAGAGTTTACACCCGAACACCTCAACACTCTTGCAATGAGCTATATATAGGCTAAATGTCCTAACAAACTCTATTTATGGATCACTTATTAAATAAACAAGTGTCCATTTACAATAAATGCTATATTAACAATCTTCTAACTATACTCCTAATTTAAAGCCTAAGATACGACACCTTTCTAGAGTCATATATTTTACAACAATACTCTATTTCTAAATGTCTCCATTTGTTAATCAAATATTCTAGATTATTAATTTAATATTCTAAATTAATAATTATTTTATTCTAACTTTTTAAACTATGATATTTGTATTTTGGATCATCTAACATTCCCCGCTATGATCCAAATATACATTACAACAGATACCAAGTTCATCCCTGAACTTAGTAAATTTTATTCTTCCAAGAGGTTTCATGAAAATGTCGGAGATCTAATCTTCTAAAGGACAATAAATTGGCTTGATGACATCCTTTGCAATGAGTGATCTGATATGATGATACTTTTTGTCCACATGTTTTGTCGTTGAATGAAAAACTGGATTCTTCGCAAGCTTAATGGCTCACTAGCTGTCAATGAATAATGATGTAGCTTTTGTTTGAGAAATGACCAAGTCCTGCAAAACTCTACGTAACCAAACAATTTCACATGTTTCTTCCCATGATGAGATGCATTTTGCTTCTGTTGTAGAAGTGGTCACTGTAGCTTGTTTCTTGCAACTCTAAGACAGTACTTTTGAACCCATGTTCATTAAATAACCTGATGTTGATGCTCGATCATCAATACTTCCAGAAAAGTCAGCATCTGAAAAACCACCAAGTACAAAAATTTTATTCTTTTTCTAAATAAGACCAAAATATTTTGTTCCTTGGATATATCAAAGAACTCTTTTGGATGCATTCCATTGTTTGTCCTGTGGTTGCTTCTTAAAGCGTGAAAGAATATTGACTGCATAAGATAGATCTGGTCGAGTGTTTGTCAAATAAATCAAGCTACCAATCAACTGTCTATAAATAGTGTTGTCTACCATTTCCCCCCCTTCAAATTTTGAAAGTTTCAAGTGTTGTTCCATAGGGGTAAGAGATGGCTTGCAATCCTGCATTCCAAATTGCTAAATAATTTCTGTTGCATACTTACTTTGAGAAATCAAAATATGATGTGGAAGTTGGAATACTTCAATTCCAAGATAGTAGTGAAGTAGTCCCAAATCGGTCATCTTAAAACCTGCATGTAACTCCTTTTTCACCAGTGCAATATGATCATCATTGTTTCCTGTAATGATCAAATCATCTACATACATAACAAGAATCACCAAATATGGACCTTGTTGATGTATATACAAAGTATCATCATATTCACTTTGTTGAAAACCAACTTTCCTAAGGTATTCATCCATTTTGGTATACCAAGCTCGAGGATCTTTCTTTAACCCATATAAAGCCTTGATTAATTTGCAAACTTTATGTTCTTTCCCTTCAATTTCAAAACCTGGTGGTTGTTGCATATATACATCTTCCTGTAAGTCTCCATTGAGAAAAGAACTTTTTACATCTATTTGATGAACTTTCCAATCTTTCTGAGCGGCCAATGCAGATGTTAATCAGATGGTATTCCATTCATTTGTAGGAGCAAAATTTTCCTCATAATCAATGCCTTCCTGCTACGCAAAACCTTTAGCCACAAGTTGTTCTTTATACTTATCAATTTCTCCATGTTGGTTGTATTTAATTCTGTAAACCCATTTCCATCCGATGGGTTTAACACTTGTAGGACAATCAACAAGTTTCCAAGTGTTGTTATCAATTACTGCTTGATACTCTTCAATCATGGCTTGTTGACATTCTTTATGTTTTACTGCTTCTTTGTATGTGGAAGGTTCAGTAAAATCATTTTCTACCAAGGAAAAATTTTCTTCACTATTGTGTGATCCCCTTGTTCCTGTTTTATTCTACTCATCATGCCTTACATATTTCAAAAGTTAAACTACCCATTTTGGTAGTTTATGTCACTTGTTTGGAGATCTTAATTTCCATTATTGTAAATTGGATTAATGTAAAGTGATGTTCGTCGATCAATTGAAGATGTTGGAGGTGGAGAATCATTGTCAAATGAACTCTCACTGTAGGAGATTTTGATGAATTGTTGGAAGACCCAGATCATGATGTTGTTGATGTAAATGGACTGGATGTATCATCTTCAGATGAAGGAAAATCAATTTCATACCAATTATGTGAATTTGGTTGAATTTGCATTTTTCCTATTCTTTGATTGCCTTTGGTTTTTAATTTTTGAAGAATACTTTCTATTTCTTCAACACTCATACTTTCAGTTTCATCAAAAACTACATCCCTGCTCAAAATAAATTTTCCATTGGACAAAATTTGGTACCCTTTCTTCTTATCATAATACCCAATCATTGTGCATTTTAAGCTTCTTGAGTCAAGCTTAGTTCTTTTTTTCTTTCGGAACTAAGGCATAACATACTGATCCAAAAACTCTAAGATGTTTAACTCGAGGTTTGAAACCGAACCATGCTTCATAAGGTGTGATTCTGTCCAAAGAAGTAGTTGGAGATCTGTTCCTTAAGTAGATAGTTGTATGGATTGATTCTTCCCAATATGTAGGATTTAAATTTTTAAAGGTTAACATGGATCTTGCCATTCCTAACAAGGTGTGATTCATTCTTTCTACAACTCCATTTTGTTGAGGAGTGTAGAAATTTGTAATATGTCTTCTTACTCCATTGTCTATGCTATAAGCTTTGAATTCATTAGAAGTGAATTCCCCTCCATTACCTGTCCTGAGAGTGCCTATCTTTTCTTTAACTTCACTTTCAACAAGTTGACGAAAAATCTTAAACTTTTCAAATGTTTTTGACTTTTGCTTCAAGAAGTAAACCCAAGTCATTCTACTGAAATCATCAATAAAGAGTAAAAAATATTTGCAACCACCTAAAGATGTTTGTAGTGGTCCACAAACATCCTTGTGAACTAGTTGTAACCGCCTATTTGCACGCCATGAACTTGTTGGAAAACTCTCTTGACTTTGTTTTCCATAAATGCAATCTTCACATTTTGCATTTTCCTTTTTGAAAGTTGGAAGTCCCTTAAACATCCCTTGTTTTTGCAATTGAGAGAGACTTTCAAAGTTGAGATGTCCATATCTTACATGCCACAATCTTATAGGTAAAATACCTGTCCTTACTGCTCCTACAAAATCAGAATGCCTTGGAATAACTATCCCTTTCATCCTTAACATTTTTCCATCTTCATAACCTGTCATCACTATTTTCATATTCTGTTTGACTAAATTAATCTTAACTAAGCCATGTTTCATAATAACCTGATGTCCTTCTTGTCAAATCGTGACTAAAGACAAAAAATTATTTTTAAAGGTTGGTACATACCATACATTTGAAATCATTCTTTCTCCAATGTTAGGTAAATAAATTTTAACTACACATTTTCCATAAGGAGTATGTTTGGTATTATCTGCAAGAAATACGGAATTAAGATGGAATTCTTGAAAATTCCAAAAGAAATCACGTATGAAAGTCATGTGTTAAGACGCTCCTGAATCTAGAATCCAAGCATCTTTATAATCACTTTGAAAATCGGTGGAAATATGTATTGTTGAAGATGAGGTAAAGACATATTATGAACCATCATCATCTCGATCATTTGCAAATTGTGTTGTGTTTTGATGAAACTTGGAAATTTTATCAATGGAAGTTCGACAATCTTCTGCATAATGACCAACTTTGTTACATCTTCTACAAACAATTTGACTTAAATCTCTTCCTCTGCCTTTGTTTTGATCTTTGTTTGGAGTTTGTCCTCTACCTTGATTGTTTCCTTGAAAATAGCCTCTGCCTTGACTATTTCCTCTTCCTAGAAAATACCCTCTGCCTTGACTGTTTCCTCTACCTTGAAAATAGCCTTTGCGATGACTATTTCCTCTTCCTTGAAAATTTCTCCTGTCTGAAAAATTGTTTTCTCTACTTTGGCTTCGTCCATGACCTTGTACAAAATGTCCTCTTCCTCTACTTCTAGAACTGTCAGTTGAATATTTTCTTGTGTTGGCTTCTGTGAAAAAAACATCTTCCCCAACTTGCTTTTTCTTTCCAAAAGTTTTGTTGTGTTGAGATAACATCTCACTTAGCTCATCAAACGTAAGCTTGTCTAACTTTCCAGTTTCTTGTAAAGTTTCCAAAAAATGTGTATATGAAGAAGGCAACCCATCAATTAAAATTGTGGTCATAAAACTATCATCTACTGCTTGAAAACCAACATTTAGTATTTCCTACTTAATGTTCTTAAGTCTAGAAATATATTCATGTAGATCACCTCCTTCAGTCAATTTCTTTTGGAGCAACTTTAATTGAAGATCAACTTTCTTTGATTCAGGCTAAGTATCAAATAGATCCTTAAAATTTTTCAAAACAAACCATGCATCAGTAGTATTTTCAATGTGGACATACATCTCATCATTAACTGAAGATTTGATGAGTGCTAATGCTTCGGCATTTTTNACATATATCACGCCAAAGTTCATTATAAATGAGAGTGATTTCAATGAGACGTTTCCATGTCTTGTATGATTTTGTGCCTTCAAGTTTATCGAAGTCAAAGAACAAATTAATTAACATAGACATTGTAGTGTTGAATCTTTGCACCAAAAAGAATCAAGCAAAAAATATCAATATGAGAAACACACCACACACATCACACAAAAAAATGATCTATCGGGGCTTGGCCTTGACCCTCGTATAGTCATTGAAGAAGAAGAAAAATGACTGAGCTTTGCACTTGGCTCAAGTCAAATTCCAGGTAACTTTCAAAATTTTACTCCTTACAATGCTCTTGCAAATTTTGGTAAAAAAAATAAACTTACCCCCCCTCAAAGTAAAATTTCTTTGAGTTTGCAATTGAAGCTGTAGTTTGGAATTGAAGATGCAATTTGCGAGGCCAATTAGTTCTCAAGAAAAGGTGTTGATTAAGAGAATCCTCACTTTTGTTCGCTGGCCTCCCTGAGATTTATAGATATAAATATTAAAGCATTGAACATTAAAAACTAAGATGATGGAAAAAACGGGAATAAGCACGTTGATGAAAGGAACTGTTGGGCCACTACAGCTTGTGTCTGTGAACCATATATCCCTCGTCTGCCAATTTTTTTAGGATTCTATGGACTTTTATGAAAAAATTCTCGGTTTCCTTCCTATTATGAGACCTGGATCCTTCAACTTTCATGGAGCATGGCTCTTCAGCTATGGAATGGAGCATGGATGATTTTAGGGGCTAAATTTCGCTAATGGGCTAATTTTCCATGGCTTTTTCAAAAACAAGATTCGCTATTTTAAAAATCATTTGCCCAAATTCTATAAGATAATATTATTTTACCTTAAAAATTGCCAAAATTTTATAAAAACTATATAAAATCCTTATAAGTTTGAATATTTTTACAAAAATATCGCCAAACATTTATAGTTGACATATGAAGGATTAGTAAGATTTTCCAAGGTTTCTACATTTTAAAGCAAATTTCCATCCTTAAAATCATCCCTAGAATGGAGATACACCTGCTGAAAAATCCTAATTTAAACTCTTTACCTAGAAAAATGGAGATCAATCCCATGGATAATCACATATCTTTTCAATGTGAGAGCATGCAGGTCGTAGAGAGAAAGCTTGTTGAGATGAACATCAAATTCATAAAATGCACAGTAGAGGAAGGAGGAATTTATGTAGATCAACTCTTCTTCTGTGACCCACATGATTTCATGATTGAGATCTGCAACTGCGAGAATCTGTCGGTAGTGCCCTTGGGTTCTACGATATCTGCTTGCACTTTCAAATTGTGTCAATCCTAGCAACATCAGCAGATATCAACACCATATTATGCATCGGCTGCAGATACTATTAATACCTCNAATTTCTTTAGAGAAAGGATTTGTAGAGTAGAGTAAAATACACAACATAATTTGCCAATTACACATAAAAGTAAATATGAGGATTCTTCAACAAGCCTTGTGTTTCTTAGGTGTGATATTACTGGTATCGAGCAGAGCAATTATGCGTATTTTGGGGCGTTGATTGCAACAATTCATTGGAGTTGTATTCTCTTACACCTGGACAGATGCTTGCATCAATCCAAAGGGTTGGCAGAACTGGAATTCAGAGGAGAAATTGCAAGAGAAAGAAAGGAATGCAATCTTCTGTGAATACGAGTGTTCCGGGCCAGGGAGTGATAAGTCTTGGAGAGTGAAGTGAGCGAGGAAACAATTTACTGATTAAGTGTGTTGTCCTGTAGAGATGAAATCTCCTCCTCAGTTCCGGTGCATTACTGGACCTCTCATACCTCAATAATGGCAGAAGTGTCCTCAGACACACACTTTTATTAAATAGGAAAATAAATTACATATGATAACTTGCAAGAGTTTACACCCGAACACCTCAACACTCTTGCAATGAGCTATATATAAGCTAAATGTCCTAACAAGCTCTAGTTATGGATCACTTATTAAATAAACAAGTGTCCATTTACAATAAATGATATCTTAACAATCTTCTAACTATACTTCTAATTTAGAGCCTAAGATACGACACATTTCTAGAGTCATATCTTTTACAACAATACTCTATTTCTAAATGTCTCCATTTATTAATCAAATATTCTAGATTATTAATTTAATATTCTAAATTAATAATTATTTTATTCTAACTTTTTAAAATATGATATTTGTATTTTGGATCATCTAACAGAGTCGTGAGAAGAATTTCATAGAGTCTGTGAGCAAATGCAGGCTTTCAACCACTCCTCCTCGTTTTGCCAGAAATATCCAAGAGACTTTCAATGCCAGAATCGACTAGGGACTTCTTCTTCTGGAGGGAAAGTTATAAAGGTGGGGACGTTGGAGGTATCAGTGTTGCCTCTGCTGGACTAGTGGGTCTCGGTCTCGACATACGGGGCCGTGGTGCTTGTCTCCCCTAACAGTGTGAATATTCAGTCACTGGAAATAATTTGATACACAACTGATAAATCAAACTATGCGACGGTGGACTTGGTCTCCTCTCTCAATGGATGCGCTCTCTCAACCAGACACGGATCTATTTCTTCTTTGCAACAATAGAAGATCTCCACAACACTTTGATACCAACTTGAAAATAGAAAGAAAGAAAGAAACTGGCTGCTCCTAGGCGAGGCAACACCTAGAGGCCATCAAAGCAAAGCCACACACTGCGTTTATTAAATCAATAGAGGAGTACATTATATAAGATGATATTCGGTTTAGACGATTGGAACCATTATTCGATTTAGAGGAATACATTAAATCACAACTAATCTCCATTATTTCTAAGTCCTATAGAAGAATATGATGCAAGATCTAAGCCCAACCATTATTCATTTCAAAGTTTCAAAAACCAAGAGACATTGACAACAATAAAAAGAAGATAAACCATTTTGTATTTCCAAAACCCCGATGAAGTTTAAGACAAAAGAGTATGTTATAATTTCTTCCTCTTTCTAAAAAAGGTTATTTTCGTATTTAAAACATAAAACATATGTGTGCACATTTATGTGAATATTTTTTAATGTTATTTATTTTAATATTTATGATAAAAAATAGTTTAATGGAATGGGTTTGAATTCTTAGATGAAGATTGGGATTCATGTACCATATGAATATTTATTATAATTGTATGTTTTAATTTTACATGATATTATGTATTTTACTAAGATACGATGATTTTGGATTTGA
>SNQJ01S0231606.1:3287-14186 GCA_010110895.2 Picea sitchensis
TTATTTAAATAATTTATTTTGTATCCACTTTGACTTATAGTACACTCATCACTTCACTTTATTATTTAAATAATTTCTTCTTTGCAACCATTTTGACTACTTTGACCTTTTGGGGCTTCTAGATGACTCATGAGGGTTCTCCAACTTCACATGGCCATAACTCTCTAACCCTGAGGAGTTATGTGACGTTCCAAATACCACCGGAAATGGAATGACATGTATTATCCATATAGAATAGTCTTACTTGCAAATATATCAAAACTCATACCATTATCCATCAAACAAACTTGGGTCCATTACCCAAACCTTTATTCTACCGGAATTTGCTACCAGACTTTCTACCAAACTTTGGTTGACATGAATGAGAACCAACTCAAATAATCAACAATATCCCCCTTTGGAATTGATGGCAACACTCTAATGCAACACTTAAGTCACATTACCCATGATTCCATGTGACCATCGCTCCCCCTAGAAGCATGCCTATGTTCTCTTTCTCCAAGCATTTCTATCTTGCATTTGATAAATCTCCCCCCCTTTGTCATCAATGGCAAATGTATCTTTCCATCTTGGGTTTCTCCCCTTGACTGAACTCTTCCTGAAACTGATCTCCCAACCTGAACTGTCCTCTTTATGGTGCTTCCTCGTGTAGATCTAAGACATATAAGATAAGCATTCAAAAGAATTCATTTTGGAGTAGAAATTACTCTAAGTCTCTGGTGAAGATACTCAAAGCCTTCCCTTGGAAACAGTTTTGTAAAGATGCCTGCCACTTGTTCTTTTGTGCCCAAATACTCAACTCTGATGTTCTTATCTGCAACATCTTCCCGTAGAAAGTGATACTTGATTGGAATGTGCTTCAGATTAGAGTGCATCATCGGGTTCTTTGAGATATTGATGGAACTTGTATTATCACAATAGATTGGAATGGAATCATCATACTCAACTTGTATATCTGTCAGAGTTTGTTTCATCCATAGAACTTGTGTACAACATGTTGTTGCTGCAATATACTCTTCTTCGGATGTAGATAAATATATTGATGATTTTTTCTTTCTTAGACAAGATACCAAGCACTCGCCCAAGTAGAATGTTTTTCCACTAGTGCTTCATCATTCATCAATGCAACCTTCCCAATCTCCATCAGTGTAGGCAATAAGTGATAGATCCTTTCCTTTTGGAAACCATAATCCAAACTCTTTTGTTCTTTTGAAATATATGAAAATCCTCTTGATTGCTAAGACATGTGATTCCTTCGGTGTTCCTTGAAATCATGCCACATGTCCAACTTCCTACATTACATCTGGTCTGGATGTCATCACATATAGTAAGCTACAAATCATTGACTTGTATTGCCTCTGGTCTGTAGAATTTGAATCATCATCTTTTCTCAACTTGCAACTGGTTTGCATAGGAGTGGTAACTAGTTTGCAATCTTCCATTCCAAACCTCTTTATCATTTCTCTGATATACTTAGTTTGAGACATAAAAATTCCTTGGTTTCCTTGATGTATCTAAAGACCCATAAAGAAGGATAGTTCTCCAAGTAATGACATTTCAAATTCATTATGCATATCCTTTGCAAATTTCTGA
Organism: Picea sitchensis; assembly: GCA_010110895.2. NCBI lineage: Eukaryota > Viridiplantae > Streptophyta > Pinopsida > Pinales > Pinaceae > Picea > Picea sitchensis. The sequence goes on from SNQJ01S0231606.1 coordinate 4,881, forward strand.
CTTAAGTTTTCATCATTAATTCCAAAAATAATATCATCAACATAAACTTTAATTAATAAAACACTATCTTGAGTTACCTTGATGTAGAGGTTGTTGTCTGCACTTCCGGTTTTTAATCTTTCATGTCGTAGATATTTATCCAGTCTAGAGTACCATGCTCTAGGAGCCTGTTTTAGACCATACAAGGCCTTCTTCAATTTGCACACATAATCTACGTTCTCTGACAATTGAAATCATTATGGTTGTTCAATGTAGACTTCTTTTTCAAGTTCCTCATTCATAAAAGTTGATTTCACTTCCATATGATACACTTTAATATTCTTGGAGCATGCATAAGATAAAAGAAATCAGATTACTTCCATTCTAGTAACTATGGAAAGTGTCTCCTCAAAGTCGATTCCTTCAACCTATGTGTATCCTTTACATACCAATCTATCTTTGTTCCTTGTAACATGTCCATCTTCATTCAATTTATTTCTGAAAAACCACTTTGTTCGAATCACATTCTTATTCTTTGGTCTTGGAACCAATTCCCAAGTGTCATTCTTATCTATTTGATCCAATTCTTCATCCATGGCCTTATTCCAGAATTCATCCTTGTTGGCCTCTTAAAAATTGTTTGGTTCAATTGTATATAAGAGTGCTAGGTGCATTTATTCTGGTGAACGGATTCTTCTTCTAATATCAACTCTTGCATCTTTGTTTCTGATAATCTGATATGAAGGATGATTCTTCTGTACTCATTTTCTAGGTGGCTTTGGAGGCACTTGTTGAACTTTCTCTTCTACTTCTATCTAATCTTCTTCATCTTCCTCTTCTACTTCTTCTTCATCTTTTGCTTCTTCTTTGTAAAGTTGTTCCATTGATTAATTTTCTTCTTCCTTTAATTCTCATCCACTTGTTTCATCAATTGTTACATTGATGCTTTCCACAACTTTGTTCAACCTCATATCGTAACACTTGTATGTTTTCCACATGATAGTCAAACTTTATCATTCTTCTATCTTCTCTTTTGATGTAGCATTTGCTTCCAAATACTTTGAAGTGCTTCACATTTTCTGGTCTTATTTTCCATAGCTTGTAGGGAGTTTTCTCATTGTAGTTTCTGAGCATTACTCTATTTTGAATGTGATTTGTTGTATGCACTCCATGTCTCCAAAAATATATCTGTCAATTCCATTAACATTGTTCGATCCATTTCCTATGTAATTATCATCCATTATGATAATTTTCCTTTGTCTCTAAGCCACTCTCTGAAGTCCATAATGCTGACCCATTTATCACTATACTATCATGAAGTCTTCACTACTACAATTGATTAATCTATCAAACTATACTTCCGCTAATTGGCTTCTCTGGATCTATCTACTCAAAATATGCAAGTTGCTTGAAGGATGGTTCTTTGGTCTATCACAACTATCACATAGACTTCCCCTGTCTAATATTCATATTACCTGGGAGTCTCTAAGTTGGATGGCTCAGAAAAATTTATTCTCTGATGTGTATTCATCATCATCTTCACTGGTAGATTCATCATCTCTCTGAGCTCTAACTTATTTCTTTCTATATGTGGATTCATCTTTCACTATAATGGATGAAAGTACAATCTCTTGAACTTGTTCGTTATTTACATGTCATTCTTTTCTTTCATTTATTTTCCAAACCTTTTTGTATCTAACATATTTCCTTTTCTCTGTAGAATTTTCTTCATCTCATTTTGTTGTTAATCTTGTGATCTCTGGGTCCTGGTTTTTGTTCACCTGTTCTTCGTGTTTTCTTATCCATACTTTATTATATATGATATCAATGTTCTCTTTCATGGAAGTATCGATCATGATTCTACAATCACTAGCTATGTGTCCATAGTTATCACATTTGCAACATTCAATGTTACGTGGGGCCACAGACATTTCTTTCTAGAACATTTCTTTTATAATCCCAGCAATCTGCAACCTTATTGCTAGAAAAACAGGATCACAGAGAAATAAAATAAAACAAATGTGGAAATAAAACACAGAAGATACACAATACAATAGAGAAACAGATATATGTGATTCACCCAGTGTGGGCTATGTCCACCAGAGAAATTTCCAGGTCCTTCCTTTATTATTATCTGGCAAATGAAGGGATACAACCTACAACACACCCACTATAAATTCCTCTTATTTCTTTCACAGTCTCCTCTCTCAGAATACAATATTCACACTGATACATAGCCACAATAAATTTCCCTCATAAAAGAGGGTTTCCTTCTAGGTAAAAAAATCCTAACATAACTTCTATCATCACATATGCGACCTTATAATGAACGGTCCAAATTTATAATGAAATTACAATATACATTTACAAGGCAATTTTTCCTTCGAGGGCTTCACCCTCGAACTCCCACTGGGGGGTCACTATCCCCCAAACCCCGCAGAGGGGGTAACCCCCCTCTACACTCCCCACATGGAGGAGTGTACATTATTATGGGGTGTAAAGTATTCATGGGGTATAAACACAGCTAAAAACAAAGACCTTTGAATCAGAAAGATAATCAGGCTCGATAACCAACAATCTCCCACTTGGAGACTGATCTCAACAACTCCACCATTGTTGTATATGTTGGAATATGAAACTTCTTGGACCTAGAAAATTTCTCATCTTCACCTTCATGCTTGAATACCAATTGAAGCAGTAACTCAGTTTCTCCCTAGTTACTCCCTTAGTTAACATGTCTACAGGATTCTGGCTAGTGTGTATCTTTTCCAACTTCAAATGTCCATATTCCAAGATGGATTGTATGAAATGATACATGAGTTGTATATGCTTAGTCTTTGAATGGAAGGATGAGATCTTTGCAAGATGAATGGCACTCTCACTATCACAATACAACCTGCTATTCTCCTGCTTATTTCTTAATCCCTCCATAAACCTCTTTATTCAAATTATATGTTTACTAACCACTGTAGCAGCAACATACTCTACCTTTGTTGTTGAAAGAGAAAAAACCTTTTGCAGTTTCGAAATCCAACTTACTTTTGTTCCACCTATAGTAAAAACATACCCTGTGGTGCTCTTCCTGCTATCTTTATCACCTGCCATATCTGAATCAACATATCCCTGTAGAATAGTGTATAAACCTCAAAAACATAATGCATGAGTAGGAGTACCTCTCAAATACCTGAGAATCCACTTTACTTCCTCCCAATGTTCTTTACCTAGATTTTTCATATACATGCTCACAACTCCCATTGCATGTGCAATATCTGGTCTTGTGCAAACCATCGCATACATCAGGCTGTCAATTGTTGATGAATAAGGGACCCCAGACATGTATTCTATCTCCTCATGTGTCTTGGGACACATTTCCTTAGTTAATTTGAAATTGTTGGCCAAAGGTGTACTTACCGGTTTTGCATTCTTCATTCTAAACCTCTCCAACACCTTCTCTATGTACTCACCTTGAGACAATGTCAATTTGCGATTTTTCATGTCTCTTGTTATTCTAATCCCAAGGATTTTCTTTGAGGCACCCAAATCCTTCATCTCAAATGAATTAGATAATTTCTTCTTAAGCATATTTATATCATGCATATTAGACCCAGCAACAACCATGTCATCTACATACAATAGAAACATAATATAGCTTCCATTTTCTAGATTTTTAAAATAAACACAGTTATCGGAATGGCATCTACTATAACCCTGTTATGTCACAAACCTATCAAAATTCAAATACCACTGCCTTGGAGATTGCTTTATGCCATACAAGAAATTCTTCAACTTAAATACTAAATTATCCTTCCCTTTGACCTCATACCCCTATGGTTGATGCATATAAATCTCTTCCCCTAAATCCCCATGGAGAAAAGTTGTTTTTACATATAACTATTCAAGATGCAAATCTTATACTGCCACAAGACTTAAAATATTCCTAATTTAAGTCATTTTAACAACAAGAGAAAATATTTCATCAAAATCTATACATTTCTTTTGTCCAAACCCATTTACAGCAATTCTAGCCTTGTACAGTTTTTTTCCTCCATCTTCTTCCTTCAACCTATAAACCCATTTATTCTGCAATGCTCTTTTTCCTGTAGGAAACTGAACCAAGTCCCAATTCTGGTTATTTACCAAGGAATCCATTTCTTCTTTCATGCTTTTCTCCCACGTTTGTTTTGTGTCTACCTACATTTCCTCTTCATAACATTTTGGTTCACCATAATCAATCAATAATAAATAATACAATGAAGGAGAGTATCGTTTAGGGGGTCTACTTAAACTGGTAGATCTTCTAACAACACTTGCAAGAGTTTGAGGTACATTTTGATCCTTTTGTTTTACATTTTGATTTTCTTGTACCTTTGGAGTTTCTTTTTCAGTGATCTCATCAAGCACTGTGTATTCTGGTTTTTCTTTTTCTTGTTTCTTTCCGTGGAACTAATCTTTGTACATGACCTTCTCATTGAATATGACATCTCTACTCCTAATGATTTTTTTATTTTCATAATCCCATAAGTGATAACCACAATCATTAACACCGTATCCAATAAAGGTACACTTATTGTATTTTTCCTCAAGCTTTGTTCTATTTTCTTTATCAATATGGACAAATGATTCACAACTGAAAGTATTCAAAAAAGAATAGTTTACCTTTTTTCCTGTCCATGCCTCCTATGGAATTCTATCATCCAAAGAGCTTGAAGGTCCTCTATTTATTAAAACAAAAATATCTACAACATCTGCACATAAATGTAAGGGCAAACCAACATGCAATCTCATACTCCTTGCACACTCCATGATTGTCCTATTCATCCTTTCTGACACACCATTTTCTTGTGGTGTTCTTGGAACTCTCTTCTATCTACAAAAACCATGGTATGAACAATAATCATTAAACTCCTTGTTGCAATATTCACCTCCATTTTCTGATCTGAGACACTTCAACCTTTTTCCTGTCTCATTCTCAACTAAAGATTTATATTTCTTAAAAGTATCAAAAACATCATATTTTATCGAATGCAATAAACCCAAGTTTTTCTAGTTTCATCATCCATAAAAGTAACATAATAATGAGAGACACCAAGAGATGATACCTGAGTTAGTCTCCATACATCTGTATGCACAAGCTCTAACCTTTCACTCTTATTTTCTTTCTCGACTCTGAGAAATCTGACTCTCTTATGTTTTCCATAAACACAATGCTCACAGAAATACAAATCAATTTGTTTAAAATCTGGTAACAAATTTATTTTTTGAAGTATATACATCCCATTCTCACTCATGTGTCCAAGACTATGATTCCACAGTGTTGTATCCACTCTTGTAGAAGTTAAAGAGATAGAAGAGTCAGTATTACCAATACATAAATACAATGTACCTACCTTCTCTCCTTTTGCTATCAACAATGATCCTTTGGTGACCTTCCACACCTTACCTATAAATATGGATATACAACCTTCACTTTCCAACTACCCTGTTGAAATTATATTTTCCTTTAGATCTAGAACATGTCTTACCTCTTTCAACAACCATTGGTTTTCATTCGTTTGCTTTATTTTTACATTTCCCATTCCAACAATTTTGCATGGTGCATCATCACCCAAATGAACCTATTCAAAATCACCTTGAACATAATCTATAAAATGTTTCCTATGGGGTGTGCCATGAAATGAAGCCCCTGAATATACTACCCAAGACTCATAAATGTTATCTACAGAAAGAATCAAAGCATCTTGTAACACATCACATGTTACATTTGTTTCCTGATTTTTCTCTTGTTGTTCATCTCTTTGTTTCTTTGGAGCTCTATAGTCTTTCTTCAAATGTTCTTTCTTTCCACAATTTTAGCACTCTATATTTTCAAGTATGGATTTGGATATTCCCTTCCTAGAATTCCGATGGTTCCTTGATCCCTTTCCTCTATCCTTTAGTCTTCCCTTGTTCTCCATGTTTAACACATTACCTAATGTCTCACCTATGATTTTCCACCGCATCTCCTCACTAACGATAACACCAACAACATCATCAAACTTTAAAGTATTTGAACCAGAGACAGAGTTACTTACAACCATGACCAAGCCATTACAGCTTTCTGGCAATAATCATAGGATTAGAAGAGCCTTGACCTCATTATCAAAGTACACTTTTACAAAACTTAGTTGATTAGAAACCATATTAAATTAATTTAAATCATCTGGAATAGACCCACCTTCTGACATCTTCATATTAAATAATATCTTCATTAGAAATACCTTATTGGACGCTGAGGGTTTTTCATTGATCCGTAGGATCTTTTAAATGACTATGGTTGAGTTTTAATTTTGCATGCATTAATTAACCATTTGAGAAACTTAGTGAAAGAATGAGGAAAGAAGAGGGATTATAATAGCCATATACATATGTGCAGATCTGAAATGCAATAAAAGACATCAAACCATAACACGCAGATTGATAACGGAGTTCGGCACAACTTTGCCTACGTCTTCGGGCCTTTGTCTCTGTGGGGGAGGCTTCTTTATTTCTGTTCAAAATATCAACAGTACATCACTTCAATGCCAAATGGCTACAAGACTAATCTGCTCATGTTCGTCCAGATCTCAAGAACCCTGCAAAGAAAACAACACGCAAAACGGACATCCGGAGCTCCCAGAAATGATCCGACAGCGTCTCCTTCTCAAAAGCTTCTCTGCATCAACATGGCTTTGGCTTGGCTTTTCTTCAGCATAAATCTGCTCTGACTGCCCTTTCATGGCCTCAAACAAGCCTGGTTTATATAGCCTTGAAGTTGGTTTCTCATCTCCAACTTCCTCCAAGAATTTGGGCTCCAAAAATGCCCAATATCCCCTAAAAATGGAGAGAATCAACTAAAAATAGGCATAATATTAATAAAAAACCAAAACTTGGCATAAAAAACCCACTTCATAAAGTTTTATTGGGCGCAACCCCTTTCATCCCGCGCACACCCTGATTCTCGGTCATATGGGGGGGCCATGTGGCCGAGCGCTCATGTGCTGGCCCCCTTTTGGCACTCCTGCTCCCGGTCTTGTGGCGTATAAATAGAACCGTGGCCTATACATAGGCCCCGACCGTTGGTGGTGGCCCTAGTTGCATGGGATTTGGCTGTGAACCAGGGGCTTACCCCTATTCCAAAATCCCGCTCGTCTGTGTGTATAAAGGTCCGGGTCATATGGTAATATGTGGTGTGTAGCATTGGACCGTGGGTTGGGGCTAAGCACCGACCCTTTTTCCCGTCGCATGAACCTTTGTTTCAATTTAAATACAAAATTTGTCGAATGGTTAACAAGCACCACCCGAGGGCGGGCTAGCTAGCCCAGCCCTGCCAGTCCTTTGCCCCTGAGGGAGGTCACGGTTTCGACTCCCGGCTGAGCCACAACAATTTTAAACAGAACCCATGAACCAATCATGGGGTGCCACGTGGCAGCCCACGACTGGGCCACATGGCACCTTAACCACCAACCAAAACATGCCACGTGTCAGCTACTGATTGGTCCACATGTCTACCATGCATCAGTTACTGTACTACCCAGTCATCCTGCCACGTCAGCTGCTGACGTCACCTGTGCCACATGTCACCCTTACAGTGGTGACATGTGTCACCCCTGCATTGGCCCATCCGTACACCAAACCGACCTGTCACGCTCTGCTATGTGTCATCACCTGAGGCTGCCATGTGTCATCTACTGAAGCTGCCACATCACCTGTACAGACCGTACGGTCTGTACAGTCAGCATGACACGTGGACTGTACGGACTGTACAATCATCCCTTTTTTTACTTGTTTGTCTTTTTGGACAGAATGCGATATCTTCTCCATACGGAGCCCATTTGACAAAGTAAATATACCACCAGAATCAGGAGGACAAGACGGATGCAATGGCACTGGTTTTGTCGCATTCTGAGCACTTTCATTTTTGAGCATTTTTCAAGCCCTGTCAGTTTTCTGGATCCGATTTTGGATCACACCTCCCCACAAAAAGACCTTTTGGTCCCCAAAAGGTTACTGACCAATGAACAAGCTCGGGATAGGCCACCCGGCTTGTCCTCTGTCTCTGAACTCTGTCATGTGCACCTGTCTCATCAAGATCAACTGTAACACAATCATGACAACTGACAGTATATTGTTAGCCATTTGAACCCTGTTACATCTTACTAAAGTCACTATCATCCATGTAGAAAACATTGCTAATGACAGCNAATGAACTGATATACTTGAAGTATCTGCACGACATGAGTTTATCTTGAAGCAACTTATGATTGATTTTCCATTCAACAACCATGTCTTGTTCTTGCTTAAGATCAATTACTTCATTTGAAACAATTATTGGTTTGTTGCTTGCTTGCACTGCCTTCTTTAATTGTTCCATTTTTTGAAGTGTTTTATTTTCTTTTTCTTTAACATGATGAGCATAAACCACATAATCATGACCTGGTTTAGTGAATTGATATTGATTCTTTGTCCTGTAGAAGATTTCCTTACGATCATACAAGAATGGACTACCTAAGACCATGCCACATTCTCTTAACGACACTACATCACATGTTACTTCGTCCACATACTTAGATGAAATTGCAAATTTGATTGTGCACTGCTTTGTTATGTGCATCTGATGATGATTGCTTATCCATTTAAGTGTGTAAGGCTTATGATGAGTTTGTGTTTTTAACCCCAATTTCTTAACCAATTATTCTGATATTAGATTAGATTGAGATCCAATGTCGATTAATGTGTCTATTTTAATGTGTCACATGATTACCCTTATATGAAACAACTTGCTTCTACAATCAATCGCTTCACCAAATTTACCTGTCATACCAACCAATGAAATCTTTGACTCATCACCTGAATCCGATCCCAAGTCGGTGGGTTTTGATGTCGTTGTTGCCACTGTTTGCATTCCCTTCTTTTCTTTGAACCACTTTGGCCTCTTCTCAGGATGCAACTGCCAACATTTGTCCTCATCATGTCCCTCTTTCTTGCAATGCTTGCAAGAGGGTTTTCCTTCCTTCTTTGTCACGGCATTTGCATTCTTGCCATGTTTTATCCTCTTGTCTTCTTTCTTTGAAAACTATGATTCCCCTGACACACCTGCTTTTCCTGCTTCAATATACGTAGCTTGAACAGAAACCTCATCAAGGTTAGCGGGTCCAAACATGAAAACAGTGTTTCTAATATGCGCAGGCAAACCTCCTATATACTTCATAAGGGTTTCTTGTGTTTGCAAAGGAATGTCTAACATTAATGCCATTTTTCTAAATCCATCGGTGTATTCTTGCACTATTTGTCCTTTTCTTAGTTTTAAAG